>JANHFX010024501.1:0-35527 GCA_027560015.1 Chloroceryle amazona | reverse complement strand
CTCTCTCTTTGGTCTCTCTCCCTCTCTCTCTTTGGTCTCTCTCCCTCTCTCTCTTTGGTCTCTCTCCCTCTCTCTCTTTGGTCTCTCTCCCTCTCTCTCTCTTTTTCTCTTTTTTCTTTAAATTGCTTATAATGCTAACAAGAATTCTCTTGGTATTTCATAGGGAATAGTATCTCCTAGTCAAAAACTGTTTTGACACTCTCAACTGTCTTTTGAAGCTAAAAAAAAATTGGTTGAATATTAGCTATAGATTATAAACTAAACCAATGTCTGGTAGGTAAAACCCCTTAAATGTTCACAGAGTCACAGAACAATAAAGTTTGTAAGGGACCTCTGGGGATTATCCACTCCAACTGCCCTGCTGAAGCAGGTTGGCTTAGAGCAGGTTGCACAAGAATGCACCAGTCGAGCTTGGTGGAAATGGTGCTTGAATATTAACAAGCTTTCTTGGGTATGTCAGACCTCTCAGCGGCTTTCTCTGTAGGAAGACTGGTTTTAGCTCTTAGGCGATACCCACCAATTTGGCAGAGACCTAGAGCACTTCCCTTGGCTGTGGACTCACAAGCAATATGCAGGACTCTCCCTGTGGACAAACTGTCAGGCTACACCCTGTTGGCAGTGCTCCTCGTTGCTAGCTGGGCTCCTGGTGTGTGTCTCTTCTCATCCTCAGGCTTTCCTGGCTCTGGGAACCCCCTGTCTGCCTCAGTCTAGCACTCAGCCACAGAACATAGTTTTGCCACTGCTGTGTTGCCAATTGAGTAAATGTTCTCACTCCTGATGAATATTTTTTTTTTTTTTTTTTTATTTTTAATGCTACTTAATTTCTTCACCTTTGGGAAGATGACATTTTCAGAACTATAAATTATTGACACATTATTCATACTCATTTTTGAGAGGTTATTTTTATTATTTTTTTTTTTAGTATTTTGCAAGTTATTCTCCCTTGTGCTTTTTAATATTACATAAACATTTTTTTCCTCAGTACTCTACAGTGTATGTAGAGAAACACAGTAGAGAAGGAACAAAGGAAAATAAATTATGTGCCAATACGACACTAACTTTGGCTCCAATTAATCTGGAAATTTCTGTACATCTGTGCTATGACATACAGTAATACAGAAACGTTTATTATTTGTTAAGAACCAAGGAAGGCTAGGAACTCTACAAAATGAAAAATGAATGCCAATTTTGCCCTAGGTGTCTGACAATCAGTAGAATCAGCTTGGTTGTTGAGTGTAATTATACATATGCCATTCATTCTGTGTGGCTATCTTGATCAGATTTCTTTCTGTTAAAAATATAGAGGCTCTTAACAGAGGTTTGGCTGAGGGGATTTTGTAAAATATAGACGGACTGTGTCAAATAAAGAGAAGTGAAAGGAATTCTCATTTCCAGTTCTGAGTTAAAATTCTTGAGCTATCAAAGAATTGTCAGGTTCTGTCAATATATGGTATAGATCTAATATGTAAATTCTATTTCAAGATATAAAAGTGGTGAAGACTCTAGTGAGTTGTCTTTCATGTAATATTTTTTGATTAATTGATTTTCTTATCTTTCTTTTGACAGTCTTACGCAGCATTGCAGCAGTTCTTGCAAAAGAACTTATAAGTTTTATACTTACTGGAATGTATAAGTATTCACTCTTAATCAGTATATTTTTAGATTGAAGTAAATGACATATTCATTTTAATTTCATTATATTTTTAATTAATGATAATGATTTATAGAGAAGGCTTTTAGCACATTTATTCCTTATGACATCCCTTACAATTACCGAAACAGACAAATGCCTTTAAAATGATTGCATAGTCTGAGTCACCAAATTAATCTTAACATTTGCCACTACTATAAAGGAATCACTTGATTACAGGTAGCCAGATGAAATTCATATAAAAATAAGCTGATAACCTTGTTTCTTATGTTATGCTAGTATTTACTTAAGCTTCCAAGACACAGACACACCTAAATACTACATAAACTTCTACGATACTTTATGTCTTGTATTCAAACCTGAATTGCTTACAAACACAATAAAAATATTTTAATTACTGCTTGAAACTAGAGTAAAATTATGTGAACTGTTTTGAATATCTTTTTCTGAAAAACTGGAAGTATTTTCCTATATATTTTCTCATCTTTTTCTTGTAATGTTTCTTAATTACAGGATCAGACAAACTCTTATGTGGCTGACTTCTGTAAGCATTTTCAGGTTATAATGTTGTTACAAGTTAAGATCATATCTCCAGATGAAATCTTGTAATGGAGTGATCTGCTATGACTGTTGGAGCCCACACCATCCTCTTTTTTTTTTTTTACCTTCTCCTTTTCTCTTAGGCTGTAGCTGTATTCCCATGGTTTAATTAGCATGTTTAAAGTTTGGTGTTTCAGTAAATGCTAATATGGCCTCCCTTGTACTTAAGCAAGACAAAAATGCAACCCATGAGGCCAGTTCATGCCATCCTGAGAAAGGTCAGGTTACTTACCCTCTGCCATTGCATCTATCTTGTCAATACTGTGAAAGAAGTTTAGCAGACAGATTTTAAAAATGCTTAGCAACAATATAAAATCATGCATGGTAGCATAGTTTATTTCAGAAATATTAAACTCTGTCCTAATGTGAAGATAGCTAAATGACAGAAACCAAAACCAATCAACCAACCAAAAACACCAAAAAAACCCAACACGTTAAATAAGCAGTTTGAACTGTGAGGAGAATTACAAGCTGGTAGGTTTCAGGTCAAGCAGACAAGTGATGAAAACAATTTCTAATAGATTGATATTGTAATTTAGATATGAACTGGATGTTTAAACAGTATTTCAAAATGTAACAACCCTGTAGTTGTGAGAGTCTCTCTTGCCAGAATCAAAACCTTTTCAGTTGGTTTATAATAACAGCTTGAAGGGTTATGAAATCACTAAGGGCTACATTGAGCAAAATTTATTTACACCGATGAGAATTTTCTTGTGTGATCTGCTTGACAGATGTCAATGGAATTCCTCATGCAAACATGTTTCATCATGTGAAAAAATTGTACAGTCCAGTCTTTGAATTCAAATATAGATTCATTCAGTGAAATGAACTGATTGCATAAATTCTTGGCAAACTGATGATGCCAATATAAATTCCTCTAAAACAGTGATTTAACTTCTTGTAACTACTTGATGCCTAGAGTATTGTGGAGATCAGAACCAATATGTTTTTCCTTTTGCACAGAGTATTAAATCATGTAAGTAATCCACACAAGGAATTTCCAATGTAATTTTGGAATCATACCACATCAGGACTGTATCAATAGCCTAATTGTTTCTTTCTCTAATAGCTGAAGGTTACAAGTTTCTTGAAAAATATTTTGCATTTGTAACATTGCTGATTTCTTAAAAAACTATCTTTAGAAACCTTGTCAAGTTTCCCATGGTGTAACACCTACAGTGCGTGATATTATAATTCACACACGCTATCATTCCTGCCAAGCAAGCCAGTATTGGAAATCATAATGCTCTCCTAGTATCAAGTGGGAAGATGTCTCTTCAGAAAACCAATAAATGTCCTCTTTATTTAGAGATGATACCACTGAATTAAAAGAAATGATGACTAAGATGCTAAAATAGAAAGTAATATATATACACATTTAGTTCTGAACAGAGAACAGGTGAAAGCTTTCCTTGTCACATCACAGTTACATCACAGTGAGTCTATTGGAAAGAAAATTATGCTATGAGTTGATAATTTCATACAGCCAACCCTTTTCCTCAGGGATGGTTTGCAGTATCCTCACAGAGCTATTTTATTCAATACGCGGCCTTAGTTTTGGGCAGTTATTCACTATAAAAGGAATGTAGCTGTCAGCCCAGTGAAGATGGTGATAGTTTCAATAAAATGGTGAAGGTGGGAGTGACTATATTTCAAAACAAACTCTCAGTGTTTGAAATAGTGGTAAGATATCTGCAATGGCAGATATGCTAATCTGCACTCGGTTTGGGGGTGGGAGGGAGATTTTTAGATCTTCCCACTTTTTTTTTTTTTTTTTAGGAGTTATAATGCTAGTTTAAAGAACTATGGTGAAGATTATGTTGGAGATTAAGAATATAATTGAGATGAACTTTTAAATTTTAGTTGTTCACTTAGAGTAGGGAGTTGTTCTGAGGTATAGAGTACCTCATTCCACACTTTTCTAGAGCAATTAAAAAAAAAGAACCTGTAGCATATTTCAGCTTTGTGAAGCCTTGGAAAGAATCAAGAACTGAAATCAATTTACTTTTTTACTTTTGCCTCAACTAATGCTGAGACCCATCAGTTATAGCCCCAAGTATGCAAAGGTTTTGCAGAGTTTCACCTGCCTGTTGGAATTAGGTTATGTAGATAACATTGCAATGCTATATAGATAACATTGCAAAAGATTTTGCCGTCCAGAGGTCTTTGTTCTGCTGCACAATCTGCAACCATTTTGGCTCTTGTGCAATTGAAATTGACTGTGTTCCTGAGCTTATAGTTATTTATCTTGTACTTCATGTATTGTCTATTTTTTTAGCATTTTTTTTTCCTAGATAAGATCTAAACTAGGGAATGAATTTATATTATAATTGATTGACTTTGGAATTGACGAATTTACCTGCTATTTAAGCAGTTACTGGAAAAAAATTATGTTGACTATATACAGGCAGAAAGATAAAAAGTGCATACAAGGCAAAGAGCTTTTCTGATTATTTGTTTTTTTTGTTTTTGTTTGGTTTTTTTTGTTTGTTTGTTTGTTTTTGGTTTTTTTTTGTTTTTTTTTTAGGAATATTTAAGTATGGTAGTTTTATTTATTCTGACAAAAAAATGTTGCTCATACTAATGGTGACTCACTTAGTGTTTTGCTGAGTCTCTGTGATTAACAAAATACAATAACAGTACAAAATTACTGTAATTTTGGGCTTGGTTCTATGACACGACTCTACTTTTCTGTTTTGCTTTTCTTTGGGGCTGAAAAGGTTAGATGTCTATAAATAGGACATGATCCAATAATCTGTAGAATTGTCTGTCCTTTGCTTTTGAGTCTGTGACATTTTCTTTTGATGATACTAGGTTCAATAGCTTCAGAGAAGTACAATTGTGCTGGAAGAAAATGGTATCAAGACTGATTTCAGCTCTATTCACCTTTTTTTGTTGCTAGTGATTTTATTTTTTTTTTTAATATATATTATAATTTCCAAGAGCCAGTTTCCATTTAGTATATATTTTGCTGAGGGGTGGGAGGAAGCATAAGGCTAATGGCATAGTCATACCCCCTTTTCACATACGATGTATTATAATCCTATTTTATTAGGTATTTATAAGCACTGATAAGATCCCCTCTTGGTCTTCTCTTCTCCAGGCTAAACAGCCCCATCCTTTCCTTGTAAGAAACGTGCTGCAGTCCCCTCATGATCTCTGTGGCCCTCCACTGGAATCACTCCAGTAGTTCTCTGTTCCTCTTGAACTGGGAAGCCCAGAACTGGACACAGTACTCCAGATGTTTGTAGGACAGAGTAGAGAGGGAGCAGAACCTCCCTCAACCTGCTGGTCACTCTCTTCTTGATGCTCCCCAGGGCCTTCTTGGCTACAAGAGCACACTGCTGACTCATGGTTAACCTGTTGTCCACCAGGACCCCCAGATCCTTTTCTGCAGAGCTGCTTGCAAACTATTTCTATAGTTTGCCATTGATTTTATAGTGTTCAGTGTACAATATGGAAAAATACACGTTCCACTGTGAAGTCTGTCGGTATTACAAGCCGTAGGCAGTGCAGATACCAATAAATGTCTGAAGCTCTAAAATGTGTTCCTAGTTCCTATATGTACAGGCATATCAAATAGCAATAAATTTTGACTGATATAGGCAGTCTGGCAGGCATCAAGATGCTCACACTTGGCTGTCTACAGGTAAACTTCTAAATTGGTGTTTAGGCATAAAAGTTCTAGTGAAATAATTTTCAGTGGTTTTGAGCCTTGACAGCTACTTTTGGCTTGGGAATAATTTTCAATTATTCACTGTTTCTGGAATCATTAGTGATGGTAAATGGCAGGGAGTGGGTTGTATCAATTGTATCTTTCTAAAATTAAAAAAAAAACCAAAGCACCAACCCCAACCAAACAAAAAAAATAAAACAAGCAAAAAAACCCCAACAAACAAACAAGCAAAACCCAAAACAAAATAGAGGAAATATGAGTATTCAACTGTGACTTGGAACCACTGCAATCTTATTTGGTTATTCTTAAAATAAATGTTGCCATGAATAGATGATGTGTTTTACCATGTTAATATCTGAACAAAAAGTCAGGAGGTGCATTTACTTTAGTTCATTGGCATACAGAAGAATAACTTGTACTGTAGGCATTGTGACAATTAAGGGAAATTTAAAGCATTGACGGGTTATTGACAGTTATTGTTAGTTATCAGAGTATGCTAATCCTCTATATTAGAAACATATCGTGTTCCAGGTACTCTGCTATCCTACATCTGAGGAAAAAGGGGCCATAAAAAGGTTAAAAACCTGAAATAGATTGAGGGAAAAATATTACGGAAGAAGAACAAGGCAAAGTTAAGTTATTTCAAAATGAGTGGGGTTTTTTTTTTAGGTAGAACCCTAAGAAAATGTCAGCATTTTACCCCTCTTGATTGCACTTTGCACATCATCTATATGGTAAGACCTCTATAATCAGTATCATGCAAAAAGTAACTGAAGAATGTCTTTCATCCTACATCTGAGTTTCTTAGGTTCATTTTTTTTTTAACCAGTGTCTTTTGTTATGTATAATTTGAATAAAATATTCCAGAAGAATATCAAATGCAAATGTGAAATGGTAAATCCTAAAAAAATTATCTTTAATATAATTTTTTTTTCTTTAGAAAGCATGTTCTTCCGCTCTCATGATGCATTACTTCTGAAATGTGTGCTGGTTTATGATGACTTCTTTAAATTGAACTATTTCCAAGACAACTTGGCATAACTCTTATTTGCCTCTAATTTATTAATAGCAGTTAAAATATACAGGTGGCTAAAGTCTGTCATGAAAGCTGAAATTTTCCGGTATATTTATGAGTAACTGTGTCAGAAAGACCTGATTGTCCCATATCTTCCATTAAGCCTTTTCACTCTGGATCTCAAAAGAACAGCAGCAGCAAAGCAGTTTCTCAGTATCTGGGCAAATTCTGGAGACCTGTTGTGTCTTTCTTAAAATATATAAAATTATCTCTGAAATCACCATATCTCATTCAGTAGCAGGCATCAACAGACCTAATCCTGGCAGCAAGTTTAGAAGATTAAAGCAGTGCTTCACAGAATGTACAACTTATTTTCTTTAATTCATTTAATTAAATGAATAATAGAGTTTGCAACAATGCCTTACTGTAGTAGGTGATATACGTTTATTTTTATAAAAATGCAAATATACTGAATATATCTAATATTTTAAGCAATGTGTTTAAAAAGTCATTTAAATAATGAAATAATATTTCCCTCATTAAGAAATTACAACAATTTAAGTGTTTTGGCAAGATTCTATCACTCACTGCATTTTCTGTTAGACAAGAAGCTCTCATTTCTGAATTACTTCCTTTCTTGGGAAGCATCAGAAAGGCATAAGATTTTTAATTTACTATTACCAGTGAAATCAACAGAAGGTTTTTAGAACCTAAGTCACCTTCTTGACTTCCTTTCTAATTAGTATGATTACAATTAAAATTGAATTCAGATGTTTCTATACTGAATCGTGCTTTACTCCTAGGTTCACTCTGTTAAAATCACCACATTTGCCTTAAAGGTAAACAGTACTATTTATGTAGTACTATTTATGTTTTGCTGTTTTCTGTTTTTAAGAGCAACATAATATTTGCTCAACACCTGTTTATGGCATTCTGACTTAGGTCCATAACTTCATATGTAGCAAGAAGTAAGGGAAAGTCTTCATACACATACAAGCATGGATGGCATAATTAATTTGGAATGATGACTATAACAGCTCCAAAATCAGATGGATTAAAGGAGCTCTTTCATCTGCTGTCGATACGTACAGCTACTTACCAGAACATGTCTTCTATTACTTGTTACACATGATAATACACATAATGTTGAGGAGATGAAATGAAAGTCATGTGAATGATAGCTCACAAATAGTTGGCTATCATGCACTATTTCAGGAGACTGGTCTTGGTAGCATTTAGATTAGCAGTGGTGATCAAAGGCAAGACAATATACAGTTTTAAACTCTAGAAAGTATTTATGCAGAGCATAAATCATTAATGCCTAACTAAAATGGAAATTAAATTCTATTAAAAATTTCTAAACTCAGTCCTATCTGAATATTTCTGTAAAAATACACTAAGCATGTGCTGTTATGAATGAAAGGAGCAAGCTTGTTTTAGGATCACAGAGTGTTATTAAGCCTTCCATTTATGTCCCTTTAGTTAAAAACAATCACAGAATAGTACATTAACTGTACTGATGGAATTATATATATGGTCCTTCACATTCCACAGCATAGGCTGCGCATCAAAAATTGCTGTTCGACACGTGTGTATTTATTTTGTCAACTTTCATTGCCGAAGCAGAATGAAATGGCAATACATAATCAGTTTAGGTAGTGAGTGGTAAAGGACATTTTTAGTAATCCTAATGATAAGGATGCAAGGAGTTTTTTCTTGTTCTAATGATTTCAACAGCTCTTTAGATATAAAAAATAACCAGATTTTAGGCATTTTCTGAAAATTTATTGTTTTGTGGTAAGAGTGTAATTATTTTTGCTAGTGAAGATAATTTCTCATCAGTCAGATCCCAAAAGCTGGAGGCATGACCATCCTATCTTTCATGAATGTATTCCATCTACTTGTGAAAGCAGGCCCAGTGATGGCTGTGAAGAGTGTTTGTGAATATTGCATAGAATAATTACTCCCGGTTTCCTACAAAAATTCTGCTTATGTGTGTTGCTATACTGTGCCATTTTTCATTCATGAGCTCTTTGAAATTCATTACCCTCTCAATCTCCAGAGTAGCTGGTTGTTCCCCATCTTGTATTTTCCCCACTGAAGAATATCTGCTGAAGCTACATTATGCAAAGCAGTAAAGGAAGACTATTGTTGCTATGAATCCATAAATATTAACAATGTATGGCAGTATTGTGAATTATAAGTATAATACACATAACATTAAAAATACATATGATGGATGCTGATGCCTATTTGGGAGAATACAAAAAAAACCCCTTCCTGACAATATTATAAGGTAATTTCCATTACTCAAACATGTCTTTCATTGTGAGCTTTTTCAGTACAGAATTCCCCACTGTACTTAATCAAAACCTGTCATCTTTGTAGCCAACTGTTTTTTTTCTATTGCTCAACACCTACAATTTAGTTTATAATATACTTCTACCTGAAGACACAGCAACTCTGTAACTTTTAACTCAGCTGGTGAAGAAAATTGTTAGGGCAAAGAAGGCTGTGGTTTCAAATACTGCATATTGTGAGGCAAATACTAGTTCCTGTTTTTTAAGCAGTTCAAAAGGCAAGAAATATGTCTTTTTGTTTGTTTCTTTACTCCTCTTAAATGTTTCTGATGTATTCATTCAGCATTCTATCTAAATGGCTGCTTTGACCACGGCAAGTGTTGAAATCGAACTGCATTAGTATCAAGTA
Source organism: Chloroceryle amazona (assembly GCA_027560015.1). NCBI lineage: Eukaryota > Metazoa > Chordata > Aves > Coraciiformes > Cerylidae > Chloroceryle > Chloroceryle amazona. Next base: position 25,876 of record JANHFX010024501.1, on the reverse strand, counting down.
AGATTAGTTCATGTTTCCTATATAAAATGGTCCCATACATATAGTACAACGTTTTTGAGTCTTAGTGTCTCTGTGGTTCATTATTCTCTGTAAATCTGATATGTAGTCAGTTGTTCCTCTTCTTGCATTTTTCCAGCTAGGGATTATTCCTATGTGTGATAATGTTGTACTTTTCTTTATTGAATTGCATCTTTTTCTCTTTTTTTTTGATCACTTTTTCAATTTGTCAGGGTTACTTTCAATTCAAATCCTATTCACTAAAGTGCTTGTAGATGCTTTCTGCTTGGTATTGTCTACAAATTTAATAAGAGTACTCTCTATTCCATCATCCAGGTTGTTAATGAAAATATTGAATAATACTGGATCCGGGACAGGCCCTATCTAAACCCCACTCAGTATTTCTTTCCAGATTGACAGCCAGTAACTGCTCTAAGTATAGCTTCACATTGGTTGTACATGCAGTTACAATAGTGTCTAGTTTATTTATAAGACTGGCAGATAAGACTGGCAAACACTGAAACAATGAGCATGTGTCTTATCTATTACTTCCACCTCTCTGTAGGGCCTATTACTAGACACAGGGAGAAAGTAGATAGGATTGATGTTTTCTCTTGACAAGGGGATGTTTGCTTTAAGTTGTCTGTAGCCTTTACCCAATGACAGATATTCCAACATTTTTGTGAGAATTGTTAGACTAATTTATTATTCTCTGGTTCCTCTATTTTCAAAGTTAAGCACATCTGTTTACCTCTTTTGATCCTACTGTCCTCCATATACCCATTGGAAAGGTAAATGCTGAGATTATTTCACCACATTCCTGTATTGGTTCCAGTAACCTGTAGCTTGCTAATTAATCATTTAACCATACCTTTTGAATAGAAAACTGAAAAAAAAAACACCTCTCCGGTAATAAGTAACTTGATAGCTTATTTTTTGTGTGTGGGTTGTTTGTTTTTTTTTTCTTTTTTGTGTGGTTTTTTTTTATAATCAGCCTTTTTAATATTTCTTATTATATTTGTTTACTTTACATGAAGAAGTTCCTATTCACATATGCATCTTTTTGCTTAATGAATTTTTTTTTCTAGTTAATTCAGTTTTTACAGTTACTTTTGCAATTCCTTGTAATCAGTTTTTCACTTAACAGCCATGACTAATTTATTATCAACAGTAGCTTTGTCATCTAGCTGTTGAGCTTTTTGTGGAAATGCTCAACTGTATCTCTCTGGACTTCTGACAACCCCTTCCTGCTTTTTGTCTTATAAAGTATCCCCACATACTTGGGGTGTTCCTGTGTTCTCACTGTAGTTTTAGGAATTAGCTTCCACTCTTTCTAAAGTTTCTTCTTGAGTTTTTTGAACAAGTGTTATTTACCCAACACTAAGTTTAGTGTTTGGGGTTTTTTTTTGAGATGATTCATATTGTTCTTTCATATTTTTAAGAAACTGCTATGTCTTATGTCCTCTTTTATTAAAATATAAATTAATGATGTGCCCACAAATACTGAGTAGGCCAGCAGCTGAGATACAAATAAAAGATATCAGGTTGCTAAGATGCATTATTTGTTTGGTTTCATTTGATACTTTATTCTTACTGTGGAGTATTTGAGACATTCCTGACACAGCCTAAGTAGGGCCATGGAGTATGGCTCCATGGCACCGTGTAAAACGTATGGGGAAGTTAGAGTAAAAAGCGACCTAGTCTGGGTCATGTTCAAGTAGATGACAAAAACTGCATGAAGTTTAGTGGGATCAAAATTAAATAATTTTGTACGCTGAAGTACGTATTAACAAATGCATTTACAAATTATATTTTGTTTTCATAATTCAGAGAAGAGCAAATACAATTTAATTTAAGAGCTCTTATCTTTAGCTAATAAATGTCAGATCTTGATTAAAACAACTTGCAGTGAATTAGAAAACTTTATGGTCTCTAGAAAATACAGCAAGGAGTGGGGAATAAACCACCTGAAATCTCAGCCTGAGTTATATATATACAGGAATTGCATTTTCTTAAACATTAGTTACTGTAGTTCAGGGGTAAGAGCAAAAGAATCTGAGAAAAATTTATTTAAAAACATTCTCAAAAAATTGTGTTTCATTGTCATATGATACAGCAATTTCTGATTAAATGAAAAAGTCATGTTGAAAGAGTATATGATGTAATTAATTACTGATAGGCTAAGAAATGTTTCCATTTTACAGTAGTTGACCAAATCACGTTTAACCAGAAGATGGTTAGAATTGCTTTACTTTTCTTCTGATTCAAATTAAAGAAATCTAGCTACAACCATCTAGAAGACAGTGGATAATTATGAAGTACATGGTTATAGATTGTCCTCTGCTTTCATCTTAGCTTTTAAGTTTATAAAACTATTCCATAAATACATCTTAAACATTTATGAAAAATATTAGAACTGTCAAATTTTTCAGCTCTGACAAATATATTAATATATATCTTATGAGGTTTGATACCATACAAAAACTATCATCCTAAGTTTTTCAGGAAGTCTGAAAGAAATTCAGGCATTGGTGAAACAAGTAACTTAAGTTATTTAACTAGTTATAATCAATCACAAAAGTACTTGTCAGAACAAATAATTTCCAGGATGCATGAAAAAATAATCTTTGATATTCTCAGATTAAATTTTGGCAAACGTGACTGCTACCCAAGCTGTTTTCAGCTAAATAATGCATCACATGGGAAAGTAAAACTCCAGTTCCTTTGGCAGATTCCCCATTTACATAATGCTTTACAGTAATGGCAGAATCTGTTCTACTGCTCTCAAGTTCAGTTTTAGCTATGGGAATGATGTGAAATGATACCTACCAAAATTCTGTTAAGCAGAACGTACACTCTGAGTAGTAATGCATGCACACAATCTATATGTTTTTCAGTAAGTAAAATTACAAAACTTGTACTTCTGTGGGTGAAGCTGCCATAACTGAAGATAGTATTTCACGATTAATTTCCATGGATTCAAGTTTTAAAAATATTCTTAAGTTTCAAAATGAGTCCAAGAAAGTGTTGTGCAGAACAATGTAATGTAGGCTACCATAAGGGCAATGCAAATACGTCAGTAAGACTGCGTAAGTCAAACCTTGCTTAACAAGTCTATTAAAACTAGTTTCTGATTCTCATTTCTATAGGTAGTTTCCAGGATAGTATTTGATTATATTCATGCAAAATATGCAAATACACAGACTCCATGTTTATATAGAAGTAAATTAAGTTTCTCAGCTCATCTCTTAAATTACTTGTGATAATATGTGCATCCCAGATATTCACAAGTGAAAGTGACTTGACTTGTGCAAAAAAATTTATTTCTTTACTTGGGAATACACCAAAGCTCTTCCACATCCCTTGATTCTGTTGTTTGTACCCCAAAAGAGACAATACAGAGATGATCTTTGGATACCACTGGAATTGTTTGCTTTGATTGCCATGAGCTCTACTTTTATAAGCTTTGACCTTGCAGCCTTAGTGCATGTGGCTTTGCTTGTCTACAGAGGGGAAAATGAAAAACCTTTGTTTTTCCTTTTGGGGAAAACTCTTTCAGTCATTAATTCAGCACTACCTACTCATTTGAAATTAACAATTATATTAAATCTACTGCAATATAACAGTAATAAGTATGTTATTTTTATGAGACATGTGATGACTTTTTGTTTGCTAAATAGCAGCTGTCATAGTCATACTAGTTCTGGGCCATAAAAAATGAAACATAGCCCCTGAAGCCAATATTTATGTATGGAGAACAGTTGTTGCCAGTATTGTGGTGTTTCTCCTCCAAATAGAAAACAGCACTATCAACAAGCCTATTTTCAGATGAGTGTACATTCTAAGTGTTCCTTTCTTATTTTATGCTGCCAATTTTGGTTTCCTTTTGAAGCTGTGAACTACATTCCCAGAAGGCCTTTAACATCTAGAAGGTCTGTCCTTAAATGGGTTATGCTGAGTTTAAGTGAGTTACACTAAGGAGAGATTTCTACAGCAACTATGAATCAAGACTGAAAAAACCGAGGAGCTAAACATAGGCTATGCTGCTTTATGCACCTGAAATACTAGTAATTGGATTTTGAATACATTATTTACACCTAATCTAGAAATGAGGTGGTTGTCAATTAGGTACATGCAGATTTTTTCACTTGTGAGTTTATTGTGCTATTCATATATAGACATTCAAATAGATTCTCTACAGACACTGCTCAAGTTTGCCAGCATGGTTGTTCTAGTTGAAATGCAAGGGTATTGATTTCTAGATGAAAGATATCATCAGGTAAGGTGAGAGGGTGTGGTGGAGGAAAATAAGGAATAAATGAAAGAGTGGAAAGTAAACTTTAAGCAGCCATCACTCTTTCATTAGCTTGAGGTAATGAAAGGCTCATTTTTTCTCTAAAGATCAGATCCTACAAATCTTGTTCAAACTGAATTTCCATAGGAGAAGATTTGATTAAGGAACACAAGCAAAATCCTAACTATTATATTGTCTGAGCCTGGTTAGAAAAATAGTTGAAAATTTGTTATTTCCTATTTCACATTTGTCATCAACTTATGAAGTATATTCCTTTCATTTTAAAAATAAATCGATTAAGGAATATCTCATGGATACCTGTGTGAAAATAGAACAAAATATATTCTGAAAGAATAATGTAGCAGAAAGTGTTTTAAACAGTTATGCAAACCTTAACTTAAAAATAAATCCCTTTCTCATCATGCACATTTCTGCTCAAGAAATTTATCCTGCCACCTACTTCACCATATGAAATTTTAATAGAGTGCTAAGTCACAGTGGATGTGTCTGTGACAGCAGTGAATACATGCCTAAGTTAGTGAAGAGGCTGAACCTGTATATCCATAGCGTAGCTGGTTTTAGTACTACTTTCTTTTGTAAAAGATTTGCTGAAGTAAGGCTTTGCATGCATTAGATATTCTCCAACATGGGGTCCTGATAGAATTGTTGTCATGAGGTTCAGATAGTCCTTTCTGTAATCCAAGGTTACATTTTTTTGGTTTTGTTCTTCCAAAATATATTAGTGTAACTTTACTATTTTAAGTACCATGGAAGAAAACATTTCATGCACATGTTGTTTGACATGCTGTTACCCTTCAGCTGACTGATCCTCTAAATATACAGATGGGGATAAACACAGCTGCAATGGTATAAAGGTATTATTTCACTATAGTAAAATATTATTGTTTAAAAACAAACAAAAATCATACAAAACAAGGAAACAAACAAAACAACAGAATCATGCAAACAACAAAAAAATATAGCAATATTTGTTTATGGTTGCTGTAAGTCATGTCCAGAACTGACATGGCTGATTACATTATCTTCTGTCCTATAAGCAAATATTACTTTTTAATTCGCTCTTTTTTATATGAAAAATATACAACAGTTTGGCTTGTGCATTTAAAAACTTTTTTTTAGCAAAATTTTCTCAGTTCCAAAGAATATGCCTATTTTTAGTCAAAACGTAAGAATTTTGCTCTTGCCCTTTTCCTTTTTATTGTCACGCTATACTTCTTCCATACAGATCAATAATGTAATCCTAAAGCTGCTGTGGATGGTACTATTACAATGTCAATATTTTTCATGTTGTATATGAAAGTTCAGTAATTTCCTATTCCACTGATAACCTTAAACATTTTTACAGAGTAAATAAGTCTGTTAAATACTTACTAGAAACAAGTAAAATGATGGAGTTAAAATCATTCTTATAAGTTATTATTAGTTTCTTCTTTAACAAAACCCTGAAATTTATGTTCTTAGTCTTTAGTTCAGATGAGTACATTTGAAAATTTATTGAGGACCAAAGAAGTATAAAGTGAAAAAGAATATGCTGTATGTGAATCATTAGGAAATATATTTTGATCACATGAGTAAGGTAGACCTATTGCTACAGAAATTTTCCTCTGATCTTAGCCTTTTCTGCTTCAGTTAGCAATTTAAACAAAGGTTTTCATTTGTGCAGCAAGTTCACCTTTGTAGAATAAATGTTCTTACCGAGTAGCAAAAATGCATGCATTTAGTTAAAATGAATTTTCCAGAAACATCTGAATGAATGGGGAGATTCTGAGTCAGCTTCTAGCAAAAGGCTTACCTAATGCCCCATGTGAATGCTCAGTGTATTGTTTTGATTAAAGCTTGAATGCAAAACTGCTGATCTGAGGTAGGACATGTTATCCAAGATGCAGACAAAGCCGCTTTCAGCCGTGTAACCTGCAAAAGTGTTGTTAGTGGTAAAATAACATAAATTGTGTGCCATTCAGTGGGTGTACAGTACAGGTTTGGATTGCTATTCTATGGTGATTAGACATAACTCTAAGCATACAGGAATAACATTTCTACTAAATTTATTTGCAAATTTGACTTATTTGAAAAGACTGAGTTATGCAGGAATATCAAGGGATATGTGAGATAAAGAAAATTAGGATTAGAGTAACCATCATCTATGAATCTTCTGGTGTATACTGTTTTCATTTCTACACTCTTCTACCATATATTAACTGGTTTAGTTTACTGTAACTTCACAACACTGGTTCAGTTTCCTGTAGTGTAGAACACTTCATTTTATAAGCAGCCTAGTGTAGTAATTGCACTGATCTCAGCTATTACAAAGCAAGGGTGATTGTTTTATATGAAATATTTTTTGGGGGGGGGGCTTAGAACACCCCCACAAAATACAGACTCAATAAAAAGCAAAATGACTCGAAGAAAACACACTACTTCAGTGTTGAAAAAAACCTTATTTCAATGAAAATACATTATTGATAAAAGTAACTTTTTTTTTTTTTGACAAGGGTACAGTTGTAATTTACTCAGTGTTATGCTTCATATGAAAATGCATTTCAGTGTTTTAACTTGCAGATTAGAGGAAATTCTATCCATAAACAAGGACAGCTTTTGAAACCCTGCAATGCTCAGCTCAAATCTGTCAGGTAGTCAAACTGCTCTGTTCTCTTCCTGATGTTCCACAGTTATAAATAAATAGAAGATATGCAGAGCCACAGGTGATAAGCATGTTTGGAATAAACAGTAGTCCATGGTAGTATTCTTCCTGCTGACTGCTCTTATTCAAATGGTCATGTTAAATCAGAACACATTGATAAATCGACTACTTGATAAGAGAATTGATAAGTCTCTGCATCATACAGTTTATTTTTAGCAACCTGGTATATATTTTCATGGTAATATATTTTCTTTTGCTTTTATTTTTTATTTAATAAGTGTTAAGTGTAATTTTTTTTTTCTTTTTTTAAATAGTATTTCAAACAAACAGAAAACTCAGTGCCTAACCGATGCAGTTCCAGAAGGATGCTATTGTTTCCATACTGCTCTGCAGGAGCAAGCTTCTGACAAGGGTATAAAGGGTAAATTTTCTCTCTACCCAAAATACCTATCTTCTGGAAAATTCTTTCCAGCATCTCTGAGACAAAAGAGTGGGTGTTTCTCATGGCCTTTTGAGAGTTCTATGGTTCAGACCATGACAAAGACAATTCAAAGTCATCACATCTGGCCATGAAACTTCATCTATGCCTGCTGCTCTTGAGGTTCACCCAAGAACAGAGGCAACCAGAGGTGATCAATCCTACAAGGGTCCTGTTGCTTGTCCCAAAGGTGGTTGGCCTCAACAGGTGTTCTGAAGTTAGAACAAAATACATGCTTGTAAGAAAAATGTGGATATGAAATACCAAATCTGTGAGACACCTAAACCTCAGGGCCCTACCAAGATCTCTCAGGTCACAGAATTGCAAGTGGAGCCATGACGTCTGCAAAAATGCTTACTGTTCACAAGAGCTGGATGGGAAAAAGTACCATTGTCTGGTACAGGTTTTTAAATTAGAAGTTTTGCAATATTAGCGATATCACAGAGGAAGAGCTACCTCCTTTGTTTAAAAGGAAGTGCTGCTGATTGGAAAAAAAAAATAATTACAGGAAGGTCAACACTGCATACTCCATGTTAATTAACTATTCCCTGAATATTATTAAAAAATACAAGTCAAAGACTCCTGTAAAATGAGAAAAAAAGAAGTCTCTTGTTTTCAACACAATTTTAAATTTGTTTTACAGAAGTGCTTAGTTACAGACAACACCAAATTCATCTTGCAGATTGAGACACTGCAATTTACATGACCATATATAGGTGCATAGTTGTAAAAAAACCCCACACGTTCCTTAAAGCCAGTAAGGATCTGGTTGATACAGCCTAGACAGATGTCTAGCTCACTTTGACATGGATACCAGCATTGGAGTTGCCAAGCATCTCTAAGTCCTATACTCTGCATTGATTGTATTTTCATTGACTATAATGGAAAACCAGTTATCTTAAACTGCAAGCTAAATCTCACTTAGAGAATCCTTAAGGTATATGTTACAGGCTGGGTTTTCAAACCCACATACTATGATACTGTGTGGTGTGAACAAACCTTTATTTTAACTTGTGTCAGAACCAGAGTTTGCTATAAATACACAAGAATTTGAGATAAATCAATATTAGAAAGAATGAGATCTTTTTCTCTAAATTCTGGTCCAGTGGGCTGATGATGCATATCGTTTTCTAAATGATCTTTAAAGAAGAGCATGTCTACCTGGAGGTGGGTTTATTTTCAAATTCATTGATTGTTTTAGTTCTAGTTCCTGATCATTTTTTTTTCAAGAATGGAGTCTTGCATTAATTCTATATGGCTATCATCTATTTTGATGGAATGTTATTGTGTATATACAATGCTATTGTTATTGTGTGTTCATGATATGTTATTGTTATTGATAATGTTATTGCTATTGATAATGTTATTGTGTGTTCATGAGCTTTCACTTCAACTTAATGTGCAGTGGCAATGTTTTGTATTTGAATTCAATTTTTTGATGAATTGTATACCTTAAAAAAAGATAGGAACATCTTCTCAGACTTTTAGGGGTAAATAGGTATGTAGTTCATAAAAGTTTGAATTGAGGGTAGTTCTTGTACAGTGTGCAAATACCTTAATGTGTCTAATATAATTTCACAAACTACAGCAGTTTAATTGGGTACCTCTGCACCTACATAAAATACAAAATATTTATTGTCAGCTGAGGTCTAGTGAAGTGGAAAGAAACCTATGTAAGATATGCATACAAATGTCAGAAGAATCCTTCAATAAGAATCTCCCTGTTTAGAAACAAATAAGATATGCTGACTGGTATAGAGAAGGATGTTAACTACTAGCAATGCAGGAATATTTTTCTAAAAGATTTGGCTGTACATGTAATGAAGTAGGAGAATTTTATATCTGTAATTCACAGGTGCTTGCATGTTTCTGTTCATACAGTGTGCAGCACTTCTGATGTATTAATCAGTTTGCATAAGAGACAATTTTGGTATAGACATGAGTAATTAAAATCAATGTTTGAAATTACTTTTTAATTAAAGTGGACATGATTTCCAATAGTTACAAGCAATTTTTTATTGTTAATTCATGAATAATAAAACTAGGCTGAGGATTTTATTTTCAAGGCTGAGGATTCATTTTGCAAAACAGAAATTATTTTGGCTTGACTATCAAGGGATAATGAGGCAGCAGTGAAGCTGATTATGGAACGTCCTGTGGTGTAATCATTTAATATACAATAAGTGTTACTTTATGTTCATTTCCCCAAAGCAATTCTATTGCTTGAATTCTGAGCAGCCTAGCAGTCAATCCATTGCAAATCTTGCAGGAGAAGTCTCTAGTTAAACCTACGTACTCTGCTTATGTCATGGTTTAACTGCAACTGGCAACTAAGCACCACGCAGCCGCTTGCTCACTCCTCCACTCTGGTGGGATGGGGAGGAGAATAAAAAAAAAAGTAAAACTTGTGAGTTGAGATAAGAACAGTTTAATACTGAAAATAAAAATAAAATATTATTACAGTAATAATACTAACAGTAATAATAATAATTGTAGTGAAAAGGAAGAGCGTGAAGGAAACCCGAAGACAGACAATTGATAAAAAAATGCAATTGCTCACCACCTTCTGACTCATGCTCAGCCAGGCCCTGAGCAGTGATCAGCACCTCCCAGCCAATTCTCCCCAATTTATATACTGGGCATGATGTCACATAGGATAGAATATTGGCTAGTTTGGGTTAGATGTCCCAGCTGCGTTCCCTCCCAACTTCTTGTGTCCCTTCAGTCTTCTTGCTGGCAGGGCATGAGAAACTGAAGTCCCTGACTTAGAACAAATGCTACTTAGCAACAACTGAGAATATCAGTGCCTTGGCAACATTATTCTCACACTAAATACGAAACACAGCATTGTATCAGCTGCTAGGAAGAAAATCAACTTCATCTCAATCTAAATCAGGACAGCTTAGTATTATTCTGTGTTGCTTATGGCTAAAACTTAATCATAACTAGGACAACTAAAGAAAGCGTTCTATATACTCTCCAAGGAACAAGGGGGCTCTTAGTCTACTTGACTATACTTCACCTTTTCTGTCCTCAGTTCTCTATGATGATTGGCCTAATGCAGAAAATCTACTCATTACTTATAAGCTATACTGAAATAGATACGATTTTTAATTTTAAGAATTAGAGCAAGATGTAAATATTAAAGGCAGCCTGTTACAAAACAAACTGAAAAAACCTGTATAGACAAAAATCTTCTTACTGTATTTTTAAATAGTTTGTTCAACTGACTTTGTAATGATTCTTTGTAAGGAAATTTCATTATAATCAAAGGGAAATTTAGTTAATGGGTTTAGAGATGGAAAGGTAATAAAGTACATGGTATCACACTTGCCTTTTTCAATGTTTTAGCTTTTGTAAAGAGAAAGACAGTAAGAACTTAGAAGCCACCCTGTCTGGCTTATGTGGAGGTATACATTTCCAAAAGGTCGAATTTTAGTTAAGTGCTGTTTGCAGGATGTCTCTCACTTGTCTCACCAGGATTTCATAAGCCTGTAATGAATTGTACTGCATGTATGCTAGGCACTATACAGAAATAAGCAGTTCAACCTAATTCTCACTTAGACAAAATAAATGAGTGGAAAAGCAGAACTCAAGTACCAGAACCAGCAATCTCAGTTATCCTACAAGTCAGCATCAACACCAAACCAAGAGATTTCAGCTGTCATTACACAGCACCAAATTTGCACATGAAGATAGAACTGTAAAATCTGCTATAAATTCAGGGATTCTTTGCACAGACATTATCTCTTTAGAAACTGTAAATTTCAGGAAGGGCTTGCTATTATGTGAATAAAAATCTCAACAATTCATTAATACCATTATATTTGCTTTCATCTGCTTCTCTCTTAGCTAGGTTAGTAGATAAGCCCTTAGCCATCTGATCTAACTACTGCAAGGAAAAACTGATGCCCGCCCTTTTCCTTCTTTTTCTTTGTTTTTGAAAATATATCAAATTAAGAGGAACCTAATTATAATTAAATAATAAAATAATTTTCTTTCTCCATTACAATTATTAATTTTTTGATTCTACTTCTTTGCTGCAACATATTCAGTCCTATTCTTGCTTACATATTATTATGCCAAGGCCATGGCTTTGGTTCTGATGTTATGGGTCCAGTCCAAGTATCAAATGAAGTGATTGAGACTCCACTTTTTCTCCAGGTGGTACTGGATTATATTTTAATAGCCAAGTGGGGAATTAGAAAAGTAATTACTTTTATTAAGAAGATTAATTCAATGAAAAGACCCTTTCAAAGAACTTAATCTCAATTGACAGCTTATTGAGCCATTAAAAAGAAATACAAGACTATGGCATCAGCAAACCAAAGTGTTGCTTCCTTGCAAATGATTTTACAGTCAGTGGTAATTATTTAGTTCTTCATTTGTGAATTATGCAACTTTAAAAAATTTTCTAATCTATTAGTTCAGCTGTGAAAGTTGGAATGCTTCTAACTGCAGTGTCACTTGCCACTACTTTTCCATAGCCTTGACAATTATTCTGAATGCCTTTTACTTGCTAAAAGGTGGTTTTCAAAGTTATTTTCCTTAAGAATTAATATTAATTTAGGGTTGTCTTTCATTACTCTTTGCATATAGTTCATTGGAATTTTTTTTTCTAAAAATGAGTTTAAAATACATTTCTATAATGCTAGCTAACAAAGATCTCTCCATTTCCACATATCTGGGATCGCATTTGTAGCCTCTAATGACACTCCCCCGCCAGTCTTCTTCATGAGTATTTAGCAAAATGGATTAGTTCCTTCCAATGTATCATGAATAGTGTAAGTTAATAACTGCTAATTGATTACATTTGTGACATCTAATTAAAAGCTTTAAAATAGTGTGAACAGAGGGATTTTAAAACTGTAACTGAGAACTTTTTGTTTGCTGTGGTTTTCTGTCAGATAAAAGCTCAGCATTTCTCCTAAATACGGGGCACTTCTTTACAAAGGGGAGAACCAGCTTTTATGTACTTTCTCTTCTGATAAAATTTGCAGAGTTGCCTGTTGTGGGAATAGATTGGTCCCTTAGGCTGAGAAAGTAGATCAGTTGTTTAAGAAGTAGCTTTGAGCAAATAATGGTTGTCTTTGCATATTAAAATCGTTTTGCTGTAACATTTCTATTTAAAATGGAAGTGTGTCATTTCATGGCCAGCTCCGCCTCAAGTTTTTAGTAGTATCTTGAAAAACCTGCAAAGATCTTTGTGTCTCCAGAAGGGCTGCACTTTAACTCTACAATACCTCACCAAATCCTTACAGGGATAGAGTGTTTGTACAGCATCAATCTCACAAGTTCTTCTCTCCATACAAAATGCTTCATACCAGGAATTACCGCTCAGTCTCAAACAGACCTTACACTGGGTCTGTGTAAATAGGAATCCTTATTTTTACGTGGAAATAACCCAGAATTCCCTGCTTCCCACTGTGTGCATGTGAGTCAGCCGACAGACCAAACAGAATAGTAAACTGCTTCGCTTATGCTGAACCTTTCTCCCAGTCAAGGTGCTAACCTGAGTGTCTCTTACCTGCTTATTTACTGGCTTTCATAAAATTTGTAAGAATTCATCATCCCTGAGATTTCTGCTTCTATTCTCCCTAACTATCTGTCAAATATAATTAAAAGTGACCACTGTATTAACACATTATTGAAAGATAGTTCTGGCAGGGAGAACATAAACTTTTTGTTTGTTTTTTAGCTAAGTTAAACCAAACCTTTTTCTAGTCATAGATCATATGGTGACTTTAAAAGAGTTTTGTACATGAGGAACAAATTTTTCTAATATGTATTTTATTTTAGAGAAGATTTCCAGCTTCAGTTACTCCAATAGTTCCTGCTGGCAATGTATACCACACTGCCCTACTTCATGCTGTTCTTCTGGAAGTGCTCTTGAATGTTTTTTAAAAATTTCTAATACATTAAGACAATCATAGTCTGCTTCCTGTTCTTGCCAGGTGTCCTACTTTCATTGTTTCTCTGTACTTTAACTAGAGTACTTTCTTTGTTATTCCTGTTTTCTGATTTCTATGCTTACTTCTGTCACTGCTGAATTCTATGTTGTGTATGACTGCAATATATTATGATTCTGATAACTTACAATAACTTAATAGCAAGCAGATATGAGTAATTCCTGTATCTGTATTTTCCTGCTAATCCATTCTTGAGGATCATTCTAGGGTAGGGATTTTCTGTATGGACCACCTCTGTTCACATCAACATTTAAGTCCCTTAGTCTCCAGATCACCCTAGGTGTGTTCCGTTCCACTTCCATGTCAGACAGAAGCAACAGGGTGCTGCAGCAAGCCCCTACTGCAGGCCCACAAAAGTGCTTTTTGCACTTGATCATCCTCCTCTGATGTTTTTCTGCTTTCTGCACTTCTCATAGGATGAAGTCCTTGGTGAGGAACCTATCTGACTTTTAATGAATCTGGCTTATAGTTGATGGAACAGTAAGGACAGTGTAGCATGGTCAGGAATATTAAAGCCAATGTTGCTCTTGTAGACAAAATTCATTAATACATTAGATCTTAAATGACTTCTGAAGAGGGACTGTAACAGAAAGACACCTATGAATATAAATCAACAACCACTGCAGTGTCATCAAGGAAAATGGCACAAAGGAGCATGGGTGCATTTATAACAATACTTCAGTTATTTTAAGTTCAGCATTTCCACTAAATCAAATGGGTATTGGTTAATAAGACACTGTTACATGTCTTCATCTTTCTAAGATTAAAACCAGATTTGTGAATCATGAATTTTTCATTAAATATTCTGTCACCTTTGTTAAAAGCGAACTGAAAGCTTCTTCTGAAAGCACAGTACCATTTGAATAACACCCAAGTTTATACTCATCTCTAGAAAAATTGTGTTGTACCTTTAAGATAACCATCACAGAATTGAAAAAAAGAACAGAAAGAGGAAGTTGTACTTGCGGCAAATGCAAGGCATGTTTACATTTTCTGAAGATGATTCAGGTGAGAAGCTGGAGAATACCCTATCTATATCTTACTCCAGAGTCACATACATCATACCAGCTCTGCTGCATCCAGCACTATTTGGAATTGTCAAGCAGGATGATATATCCCTTTCCTCTCCACCAGGCCTAATTACCTCAGTATCCTCAGAAGCCTCCTACTGAAGGATCAGGGACCAGTCAATAATGAGTAGAAGTGGTGAATAAGGTCTGAAATTCCTACTCATAAGTGCTAAAACACTGCACCAAGAATAACTGTATGCAGGTGGATGACTGTTCATACATATGCAAATGTACAGTATCAAGGAGTTAGTTTCCAGATAATGAGTCTGAATATATAACTGATAGAAATGAGAAAAATTTTCAGCATCAGTACTGTTTTTTTTTGTTCTGAGATGAGCTGTGCAGCTTTATACATGTTAGCAGGCAGACAAAAGTAATTCAACAGAGAGACTAGTCTTGAAAATAAGGGCTCATCAAAGTGTTTGTTACACATTGAAACAGACTCAGCATTGCAGATATTAAAGCTAAAATATGATAAAAACTGCTAAAGTAATTACAGAAAATGGAGGAAGCATTACATTAGTTGATGTGCTCAGAATCTGAGTATACAATAATTAGCCTAAAAACATAATTTAAGATTCACACTGAAGCAGTAGGCAAATGCATACATAGTGTTTATTGTTTATCTACCTGATTTTGGTTTAACTTTGCTTTTAGAAGCAAATACTTTCTTTGCCACATAGCTATAAGGTTTGAGTTTATATAAACTGGATGAATATACAGAGTCCTATGGGCTCAGTTTATACTAGAGACCAAACCAGATTTGATACTCCAGTCTGATCGTCACTGTATAAGTACTCATATCAGAGATCTCATTGCTCCAGATAATTTTTGAGAGAAGTAATATATATATAAGGAGATAAAAGGCTTGCTCTAAAAAAATAGTATAAATGACTGATTAGATGGTCTAGGCAAACATTTAGAACTGAATTCCAAGTATACGGTTCTTGCATCTTGCTGTTTAATGTTAAATTCAGTTTGTCTCTTGTTCTTTAAAACTTCTTAGAAACCTAGGCTTGCACCTATGCACGTATCCAAAATGGTGCTAGTCTTCATAGTCGAGAAATCATGGAAATTCATGCAAAAATAGTGCCAGACCCAAAAGCAGATTTATACCACAGTCCTTTAAACAGCTTTATGAGATAGTACTTTCATGGCATATCTGACAGGCATTCATATCACCTTCAAAAGCATCACTATTTCTTCTTAAAACTTGGATCAAAACTAGAGATGGGTATATTCAGATTAGACATTGGGAAGATTAGACATTGGGAAGTAGTTCTTCACCATGAGGGTGGTGAGACACTGGAACAGGTTGCCCAGAGAGGTGGTGGAAGTTTTTAAGGCCAAGCTGGAGGGGGCTCTGAGCAACCTGATCCAGTGGGATGTGTCCCTACCCATGGCAGGGGGTTGGAACTAGATGATCTTTAAGGTCTCTTCCAACCCTGACGATTCTAGGATTTTATGATATCAGGAGAATGAGAAAATGACAACAGAAAAATTAGAAATTGTTTCAAACCTTTCATGAAGGGATTCAGAGCCTCTGCCCCCCCTTATGTCAGAATTTTAACATGCAGTCAGGGCTTGATGGGATCTGTCTCTGGCACTTTGGAGTTAAAGAACAGAAATTTTATTGTATCACCATTCAGTTAAAAGCATGGCTTTATAGACTGCCTAGGTGGAAAATCATCGGGATCCCAGAAGAAACAGAAAACAGAATGAAGGTCTTGGCCCTCCTAGAGGAGTACCCCTACAGTACCATACTTGGGGTTTTGGTCCGATTCATCTTTTTCTGTGTTGCTTGGTGTTCTCTGGAAGAGCAGGTGATTAATTACCTTCCTGTGAGGTATGATGTGCAAGCTTCTGTTCCTTTGGGAAAAGAAGGGACACTCATATCATATACCTCAACCTCTGGGCAACTTGTGCTTTGTGATGCTGTTTGAGCCAGCAGAGTTGAACCAGACGAACTCCTGAGGTCTATTTCAACCTTAACCATTCTGATATTCTGCTCAGTTTTTGGAACATTATCTCTTTGCCTTCTAGCTATATTTCAGAGTGAATGCAATCAGTTCCCCTGTGGTTTATAGAGACCTCAACTGTGTGTTTACAGTGGGAAAGATTAAAACATGGCTACTATATTTAGTCTCCCAAAGAGGATATGAAAGAAAATGTCTCACTAGAGGCCAATGCATTGATCTCTTAAGTACTAACAAAAATAAGGAAGCTGTGGATATCTTTAAAAGTAAGACTTTAGTTACCCAGGGAATTTTTTTTTTTTCTGACTTGAGGTTTGTTGTGGTGAGGGAGGCTTTTAAAAATTGCAGTCTTAAATCGCAGTGCTGGTTTTATGTGCATAGATCCTAGATGTCAAAGTCAAGTAATGAACCAACAGCAGAAGTGGAGTAGACAACACAACTACCCAAGCATGCCACTGATCAGGAGCCTGCTACTCTCAAAACCCACTTCCTTTAAACTATGTTGGTAGCTGTGACAGTGCAAGTAGAACAAAACTTATCTTCAAAATAACATGTTCTGTAAAACAAGGGCAAAAGACATATTGATAAGTTCCTAAATATTTCCCTGGAATCTGTATGTGAATCGGTTCCCAGAGAACTGAGTGGAATATGTTTTTTGTTACATACTTACAACTGCATGTTGAAAACATATTAAAAGGCATATGCATTTTAATGATAGTAGGGAGTATTAAAAAAATACAAAGTTTAGTCTATTAATTTTTAACAAAACTTGCATAAAACAATTAATTACTTGAAGTATCTGCAATGTAACACTGATGTGTATATTATATATAAATACTTCCACTAAAGATAGCAATGGGAAAAAGCTGGAGTACAAAGTACATAGTAAAGAGATAGCAAAATATCATTTATTATGTTACTATAAAAAATGTTGTTTAATTGATGTAAATAGATCCCATACCTGTCAGCAAAACACCCCTTCGGGAGAAAAAAAACAAACATGCAAGAATTCTACCAAAATCTATATAAGAATCTGATATTTAAGGGCTATGAATAGAGCACTAGCCACTATTTGCCACTATTGATTCCTCTTCTTTCTCTAATTGCCTTGAATCCACTAAAAGTTTCTTTTTGAAGACTGCTGGTGGCTTCCGTATTGCTAGCTTAAAGAAAAATTTTCCTTATTGAGCCCACCTCTTCTGCTTTTCATACTTGATTTTTTGATGATAAAAACCATCTTTGGAGACCTGCTTTTCTCTGTCTTCATTTCAGCAGCACTCTCAAAAACCTTTCTTTTAAAGTAATTAAATGTAATTAGTTCTTTCATCTTCTCCACTACTTATTTTCTTGTAATTTCCTTTTGCAGATCACTCTCCTTAATTATTTCTAATCTATCTCAGCTTTCCACATTTGAACCCCCTATTTTGTTCTGTTCACTTTCAGTTATAAGAACATACATATCTCTTGAATATGTAATGTAGTAATACCCAAAGCCTTAAGTCCTAACACTGATTATAGCGATGTTAATTGTTCCCTGCAGTCAGGTATACTGAAGTTAGTATGGTTTTATATGCATCTCTGGCTTACTAACATAGTATATCTCTTTCTCTGTATTGTTTTTCCATAAAATTCCTCTCTTGAACACATTTAATGAAAATGTTAGTTAGATCTAATTAGTCAAGAAATGTAAGGTTAGAATTCTTTTAGTTCACTTGATTGTTTTATGATAAATTATACTCAAATATAATGAGTGACAGGCATGTGTGTAGTTTTTAATTCAAAAAAATAATTTTTACAATTCTTATCCTTTTCCTGATGTTCAATTTTATTTATTTTTTTTTTTCAAGTTAAGGAAAATTTTAATACTACAAGCTGTCTACATATTTATTTTCCTGTCTGCTTTTTACCTTGTGCTGCACCAACCAGGGAGATGTTACCATTTACTTTTGTGGTTACACTGAGTGTATTTTAATGAAAATTTCTAGACTGAATTTACTCCATGAATCCTTCCTCTGTTTCCCTCTTTGTTACTGATTTCTTAGTTCTTTATTCAATTGTTCTGCTTCTCCCTCATCTTTGTAAGCTCTGCATCCTTGCTTTCTGTCATAAACCACTTTGTACTAATACATGTTTAGTATTATCTGTAAAGATTCTATAGTGCCTCTGTAGTAGATATACATTCTGTTCTATGCTACCTCTGTCAACTCATAAATCAAGGAAAAAGTAGTTGTTCTGAGTTCTGTTTTGTTCCTCTCATCAGAAATAGTGTTGGGAGATGATTCTTACAAATTTAATCCGTGTATTTTTTGATACATGACATCCTACTGTTGGCCTTTCATTGATCTACCTGCAGGAAGTACATATACAGGCATGATATTCAACATAAGGAAAGCAAAATTTAGAAGAAATTTAGAAAACAGAGTAAGAAAGACAACAAACCCAAGAATCCCAAAGAAATGTCTTTCATTTTGTATTTTAATAAGAGGAATGATCTCTGAGCAAGACGCATGCAGGGAACTAAAAGCATCTAAATTTAATAACTCTGTCCATTTTTCAATGTTTTTTCAATGATTATCATTGAACAGAGAATATATTACACTTTGATTTCTGTTGAACTAAGTTTAAAATAATGCAAAAAGCCTTCCTGTAACAAATTACTTTGGTTGTTTAATGTTAAATAACGTTTCTGCAATATGTGTTAAGGTTCAGTGAATGTTTAAGGACATGTCTTATCTTTTCATACAGCCGAGACAGTTCAATAAACATACAGATGGTAATTAATGTATTAAAACCATCTTTTAAAACATAAAGCCTTATTTGAGAGGTCTCCTTTTTAATATGTGTTAGCCATAGCCTTCTTTTTCATATTCTGCATATACATATAATGAAATGTGGTGAAAAAGTGTATTCTAATCCTACATCAAGAACCATATAGTAAATGCATTTTGCCCCTTACTGTCTGCCCCAGGTGAACACTAAAAGATTTGTATAGAGCTCAGTAGTCTTTATATTATGGCATTTCATAATGAGTGAGCTATCAGACATCTGCTTTTTAGGTAATGTTTAACTAACTAGTGTCTTTTCAGACTGAAATGAACAAATGTTTCTCATTTAGTATGACTATGGGCTCATTTGTGCATCTAGCTGAAAACACTGGTACTTTTCATGTAGATTTTATTGGCTTGTCAAGCCATTGCCTATCACTATCTCTGAAAATCTTCCCAGTGAGTTAATGTGGTTTGTCTGAGGTTCATCTTTGAAATAGGAACAATAGAGGGGAAAAAAAAGTCATATGTAGATGAATGGTAAAGATGAGAATAAGTTCTAAAGAAAAGAAGTAGTTTTGAATTCACAGCATGGTACTCTACTACACTGCATTTGTCTTTGCTTCTTTTATACTTCTCATTCCTTCCCTTAAGTTACTAGAGATACTATTATAAAACCAGAGTACAGACAAATCCACTAGTAATTCAAGCACTGTTACACTCATATGACAATCTGTATGATAACTGGTTTGTCTAGGCTTGTCCAGCCTGGCAAAGGAAAGGCTTTGGGGACACCTAATAGTAACTGCAAGGGTTGTGGGTTGTTTTTTTTTCCCTACTGCAGGGCTTTGCATTTGTTCTCAAGTGTCGGAAGGTTTCAGTCAGCCCATTCTTCCAGCATGTCTAGATCCCTCTGGATGGTCAGATAGTCCTCCCAGTTTGTGTATCTTACCTGCAGACTTAAGAAGTGTATTCCTTTGTGTCCTCCAGATCACTGATAAAGATGTAAGGACAGATCCCTTATCCTTAAAGAGGCAAGGATAACTCCCTGGGTAATGCTACTTGCTATTGGCATCTAGACAGAGTACAGCCCATTAACCACTACCCTGTGAATCCAACTGTCCAACTAGTTACCTATCTAGTTTCTATGCATCCAGTCTGTAACTTCCCAATTTGGACAGAAGAATGTTGTGGGAGAAAGAGCAGAAAGCCTTGCAAAAGCCAAGATACGTACCATCCACTGTTGTCCTTGCATCCATATGTTCAGTCAGTTCATTTCAGTGTACAGTCAGAGTGATTGGGCTAGATTGACCCTTAATAAATTCAAGTCAATTGTTCTCTCCCACCCTGTTCTCCTTCAGATGGCTCAAAATGTATTTTAAGAGGTGTCACCCCAGGAATCCCTCAGGGACAGAAGTGAGACTCACAGGATCATAGAATGGTACAAGTTGGAAGGGACCTCCAGAGATCGAGTCCAACCCCCCTGCCAGAACAGGATCACCTAGGGTAGGACACATAGGAACATATCCTGGTGGGTTTTGACAGTCTTGAGAGAAGGAGACTCCACAACCTCTCTGGGCAGCCTGTTCCAGTTCTCTGTCACCCTCACAGTAAAGAAGTTTTGCCTCACGTTGTGGTGGAACTTCCTGTGTTCCAGTTTGTGACCGTTGCTCCTTGTCCTATCACAGGGCACCACTGAAAAGAGAGTGACCCCTTCTACTTGACACCCAACCTTCAGATATCTTTAAACATTTATAAGATCCCCTCTCAGGCTTTTCTTCTCCAGACTAAACAGCCCCAGAGCTCTCAGCCTTTCCTCATAGAGAGATGTTCCAGCCCCTTAATCGTCCTTGTACCTCTCTGTTGGGCTCTCTCTCTAGTATTTTCCTCTCCCTTTTGAACTGGAGAGACCAGAATTGGACACAATACTCCAGATACAGTCTCACTAGGGCAGAGTAGAGGGGAGGAGAACCTCCCTCAACCTGCTGGACACACTCTTATTTATGCATTCCAGGGTACCACTGGCCTTCTTGGCCACAAGGGCACATTGCTGTCCGATGGATAACTTACTGTTCACCAGGATTTCAAGGTCCTTCTTCATCGAGCTGATTTCCAGCAGATCAACCCCTAACCTGTACTAGTGCATGGTATTATTCCTCCCTAGGTGCAGGACTCTACACTTATCCTTGTTGAACT
The DNA here is from genome assembly GCA_027560015.1 of Chloroceryle amazona. Lineage (NCBI taxonomy): Eukaryota > Metazoa > Chordata > Aves > Coraciiformes > Cerylidae > Chloroceryle > Chloroceryle amazona. The sequence continues at coordinate 4,469 of JANHFX010024501.1, read as the reverse complement.
TCATTAGGTTTTCCTTTACCTAGCTCTCCAGTCTGTCCAGATCTTGCTGGATGTCAGCACAACCTTCCGGTGTTACCAGCCACTCCTCCCCATTTTGTATCATCATGAAACTTGCTGAGGGCACACTCTATCCCTTCATCCAGGTCATAGGTGAAGGTGTTGAATAAGGTTGGACCCAGTACTGACCCCTGAGGAACACCACTAGCTATAGGTCACCAACTGGACTCTATGCCATTCATCACAACCTTCTAAGCGTTATTGTTGAGACAGTTCTCAACCCTCTCACCGTCCCCTCTAAACCACACTTCCTCAGCTTACCCATGAGGATGCTATGGGAGACAGTGTCAAAAGCCGTGTTGAAGTCAAGGAAGGTGACATCCACTGATCTCCCTGCATCTACCCATTCAGTCACACCATCATAGAAGGCTATCAGGTTAGTTAAAAATAACAACTTTTTAGTAAATCCATTCTAGCTACTCTTGATAACCTTCTTTTCTTCCATGTGCTGAGATATGATCTCCAGAATGAGTTCCTCTATCAGTTTTCTAGGGATGGAGGTGAGGCTGACTGGACTGTAATTTCCAGGGTTTTCCTTCTTCCCCTTTTTGAAGACTGGATTGACATTCATTGTCTTTCCTCCAGTCCTTACTGATGGATCTGTAACAGTTAGGTAAGCAAGGAAATATACTTGTATGTCAGTGTTAATCTAACAGAAGTGAATTTAAATGCTTTCAGTATTGTATCTTAATTGCATTAATGAAAGAATAGCTAAAGATTTGCTTAGACAATCTGGTACAAGCTCACAAACAGTAGTTCATCTGATTAATGTAATTTCCTCTGGTTTGCCAACACTCCTTGACTTTTCTCAAGTACAAATATTTGCTCTTGAATATTTTCCTTTAGCTACCATAGATTTAGATATAGGTATATATTGTATATCAGTAATGTGAGTAGTAGCAGATCTGTAAATGCTTCTGGTTATTCCGCAAGATTTTTTTTTTTCCTCTTGAACTGTTCAAATAACTATGCTACTCTATGAATCAAGTGTACTGTACATACTATTCTATATTATATCCTTATCACTACAGTAATTAACATAAACTGATACAAGCATGATCCTTCTGTTTTCTGACAAAAATGGTTTGATTTCTCTTTGGATCTCTATTACTGATTATCTGTGAATTTGGTATTTCTGGTAGGGAGCAGTATAGTCCTACTATACATTGACATTTCATGAATAAAATACAGAAAGCATAGAATTACACAGTGAAAGATGCTTTTCCCCCATATTCCATCTTCTTTATAAAAACCTTCCTAAAGTGTAAGAATGGCGTGTTAGGTGAATTAAGATTTGAAAGGATTCTTCATTTCTTTAACAAATTTGATGCAGTATCTTTGCTTCTGATAACGATACTCTGAAAATGATTTATTTTTTTTTTATAGATTGCTGTTAGCTGAATTCACATGAAGTTAGACTACTTTTCAATAGTTTGCACTTGTGACTTTATAAAGTCATGAGGCTACTTAAGTTAGATTTGGAAGACAGAACTCCATTTATCCCAAAAGTATTAATATACAATAACTGCAGATGATTGATATTGTTGTAAAAGCAACTAAAAAAAAAAAAAAAGACTGAAAATTGTTTTTCCTGTTAAGGTTCTTGGGTTTGTTGCTTTATTCTTTCATGATACTATTAAAACTTAGGGCTCCGAGTTCACAATAAAGGCTTATTAAATGAGCAACCTAAAGTTGTGCTTAACAATACAATATATTAAATATCCAAACACAGATCTTAGGGTATAATGTAATAAGTTTAATATTTAAAATTCTGGCTGTAGATTCTAGATGTCTTATTTTTTTTTTTTGCTGTGAGGCAGTAAACTGTTAAGAGACAAACTTTCTGCATATTTTAATTTGCTTATGGTAGGAGCTTGATTAAAGGAGGAGAGGACAGAAGCATATATAGTTTGGGCAGCATGCTGCTTATAGAACAGCATATAGCTTTGCATTGAAACCAGAACAAAGCTGGTTCCATGAATGTGCTGCTCCCAAACGCTACCCCTGAGCTCTGTGCTGACGAAGCAGCTCTTAGACATCAGCCATAATTCATGGATACGACAACGAAGGCTAGGGATGTGGGTAGCAACCTCCCAAGTATTTTTCAGTGGAAACAAAATGCGTCCCTTTAGTTTGACGTCTTTTACACTGGTCTTTCACAGCTCAACTGTACTGACTTGAGTTAGGCCTGTGTAAGGTTTACTGCTTTTCTAATATTTCTAATGTTTAATGAAGGAGTTAATTTTCCTACTTGTATCACAAGACCTCCAAATTAAGCTTTGGAGCTTTAATGTCAATGGAGCTGTGATTCCACAGTGTACATGAACTTGCTGGACCTTTTCCATTTCAATAGTAATTGAAGCTGGACACTATTCCAACAAGGCCCAATTTAACTGAGTATATGGAAGTTATGTGCAGCATTAAAAAATGATTGTAACTGTGAGCATAATTTTACCTAGCAATTTTCACTTTAATATGACCTTATGTAACTGAGAGTGTTTGAAACCAATGTTTAAGGCAACAAGTTCATTAAAAAACAGGCCTCCCTCCCCAAGCCATTAGATCAAACATTTTATTTCAAGGCCTATAAATTTTTTGTGTTGTACTGGAATGATTTATCACAAGTAACTACTCACTGTTCTTCTGTTTTGATTCATATTTAGTAACTTGAGGCTTAAATATACTGGGACTGAATTCTTTTGCTGGGAGAAAAAAAAATCTCTTGAAATTAGATGTGTTATAAAGGGAAAGCAATATATGAAACATGGGAGACGAAATCCAAGAGCTCATCATGTGCTACTATGAAGCTGTTGTTTGGAAAGATTTATAATGTTGACTACTGGATCTGAAATTAAAGGCTAATGTGTTTGGTATTACGTCTCCTAAAACACATTTTTACAAAGATATTTTATGTCTATTTTGGTTTTGTGTGTATGTTAAAGAGGTGAATGGATTTTTATTTTTAAATAGAGATTGAGGTTATTGAGGATAATCAAAGCTATATCACACTGAAATCTTAGTTGTGAATGCCTTTATATCACTTGGTGTATAGTATAAATATGCAGTTATTACATTATATAAAAATACATTTTACTTCTGAACTTGAAGCTCAGCTATATATTTAAACTCTATTGTTAAACAGAAGTAGTTTTAATGAGATTTGGAAATGTGCTAAATCAAAACAGTTAAATGTCTTTTACTGTCTTGTGAAGAAGCTAATTTACAAGCAGTAGGTACTATATAGTCTGAGCAAACCACTTACAGTATGCTAGGTGAAGTAAGGAACTCTCCTTTAAGAAACCAAAAAATCTTTATAAACAAATTTGGGCCAGCAATATTTTATATGGTTACTAAAATGAAGAGGATTCCAAATATTTCTAGCTGTTGTGCATTATGTGAAAATTAAACCCTTTAAATGCAGATGTCAGAAAGAATGGAGGCAGGTACAAAATAAAATTTTGGTAAAATGCTTTGTGTTTTCATAATTCCAGGGTTTTATTATTATATAACATTATAAACAATATGCTAAATTTCATCTAGATTGCCTGAAACACCTCCCAAAGCTGAAGTCCTTTTAGGGCCATATACCAACAGAATGAATGTACGTTGGAATTAAATTGACATCGTAATTAACCTAACCACCACATTCCCAGCTGATGCTCTGAGGCTAATCGGGGAATGGCACCCACGACTTGGTATAGATGGAAGTTTGGCAGTATTTGTACTGCTCAGAAATCCGCCAGTGTTTCAGAGGGATTCTTTTGGCAAAGACTAGTGATGTTAAATACATTGGGAACCTATCAGTGAAAGTTTAACCACCTCCTTCTGTGTCTTGGGAATTGGGAGGCACGGGCATAAAGACATTATTTTTCATGCCATTGCTACTCCGTTTCCTCTTTCTTTTCCGAGTACATCTGCAAATTTTTACGTACCCTAGCTCTGATGTTGCTACCTACAGAGAGGTTCCCAAACACGTGCTGGAGGAGGGCTGGGGGAACAGTATATATTTCGAGCAGTGAAATTCCTGAAGGTACCTCATCAGGGACGGCCAAATGGAGGCTATCGAGCCGGGCTCGGCTGGCAGCTGCTAAAGCAGCTGCCGGACGCGGAGCCCGTCACCGGGCCGGCCTTGCCGGCGGACAGCGGCTGCTGAGGGCCGGCCGGAGACGTAGCGGCGCAGGAGCAGCCTTCCCCAGCCCCCCTGGCCCGCGGACCCCGGCGGCGCAGTGCCCGCGCACCTGCGTGAGAGTCACTTGACGGCCGCCTCCCTCTCCTGGAGCAGCGCGCTCAGCCTGGGCGGCAGGTACGCGCGGGCGGGCGCCGCGCCGTACCTCCGCGCCCCCGCGGCCCGGCGGGTGAGGCCGGGGTTACAGCCCCCTGGCCCCCCCCGGCGGGGCGGACGGTGAAACCTA
>JANHFX010024500.1:22740-39919 GCA_027560015.1 Chloroceryle amazona | reverse complement strand
AAAAAATATATATATAGATACTTTGCTATGTGTAAATATATCTATTTTTCCCCATAAAATTATTTTGCAGTTTGCAGTGTTTCACGCTCTCTTATTTTCAGTATAACACAGAACCATATGCTGTAAAAAGAGACTATGTAATAGGCTCATCAGTTTCTTACTGCTCTGAGATTTCTAGGCCAGCTGTAGTTTTTGATTAACTGAGATTAAGTTGCTCATTAGCATTCAACTCTTTCGTTACATTTCAAGCACCGTTAAATAGATACAGCCTGTTTTTGACTTGAGAACTGATATCCCCTAGGCTGGTTACAGAGCACAGGCCAGATGTACTAGAAAAGGCTCCTTCCTCAGTTGCACTCCCCACAGTGAGGACCACACCTGAAGCCACAGCTATTGGGGGAATGTAACTGAGAGCTGTTGTACCTTGCGCCATGGAGCAGGCCTCAGACCAGGATGCTGCAGTGCAGTTAAAGGTAGAGGGCACGATGCTTAGAGGTGGCATGTTCCGCATCTTAACTGCATCAGAGGGGTTGAAACCCTGCTGTTGTCAAGGGAGAAACACACCTTCTACCATATGAGTTACACTTACCACCAAAAGGCAGGAAGAGAGAGAAGTCACTGATCAAACCTGTGTTAGCTCTACTCTGGACTTTCTATGTCAGGTCCAGTTTCTGTCTGTTCTTAGTGTCATTAGTGGTACAAACTAACAGAGGGCTAGTGGAACACTAGTACTGGCGTGACTTGTGTTGTTTAAAGTAAAGCATAATATATCAGGATATACACTTAAAAAAAAATAGGCCAGGAATTTATAAATGGTTAAATCTGGAGGACTGCATCTAGGAAAAACTTATTTTATACATATAAAACTGTTTCTTCCTTAAAAGAGATGATTGATTTATCTTGGTCTGTACTAATGATGAAAGCAGTCAAGATCAAGAAAGAAAAATACAGCTTCTGATGGTGTGATGCCATAAATAGGATTTTTCTGTCACCTGCACAACAAGGCTTTGTTTAGATTTTCCAGTGTGTAGCTCCCCTAAGTTGTGACATACTGAAGATGTAAGAAAATAATTGCTATTTTCTTTCCTTGCTTAGCGCAATCCATTTCTCATTCTTGGCCTTTCTGAAGGGGTGGGTACAGAAGAATAGTTTTCTTCTTTTCTAAGCCTGACAGAGCAAGGTTTTCTTGTTTCTTAGATTCTTATAGAAGAATGCTGGAAGCATAAAACAATATGAAAATCAGTGAGTCACAATCTATAATTCAAGCATAATTCATCATGACTCATTCATGAAATGCTTTTGCAGAGTTTCACATAACAAAACAATAACCATATACATGATCATCAGCACCTACTCAATCCTTTCTTCACAACTCTGCAAATCTTTGGTTCCAATCATTTTGGAGTCTTAGCAGTTATAAATCAGACCTGCCAGAGGCAAAGGAATCAATGACTTAGAGCAGCTGCAGGGTCATACTTTTTGTGTGTGTGGTAAGTTCAGCTGACCCAAACATCTTCAGTTGTTACACAGGGAAAAAAGAAAATAAGGACTGCTATCAGTTTTAACTTGCATGTAAAGTGTGCTTATGTTAGTCTAGCAGAATAGATCATGACAACTTTGTTAGAAATCATTTAATTCAGTTGTGCCTGTGTCTAGCTAGGGCAGTTCATACTGACTGTGCTTTTACAAGGAGTCCCTTCAGAAAACAGGCTGCCACCATTCCCATGAACCCTTCACACAACCACCATGTTACCCAGACTCCATGCACTCCTTAAGCAAAGAAGGTGGTGAGAGCAAGTGGTGAGGCTTTTTCTGGCAAGGGCAACCTAATCAAATCAACTGTCTCAAGACCTGCCTGGGTGCTTCCAGAAGACAACAGACCTGTAGTGTCAATCAGCATTGCAGCCAGGGCTTTTGCCTTATTCCAGAGGCAGGTTTCCCCTATAATAAGGTATGTGGGTTTGCCTTCTAGCAGATGTTGGTATTGTGGCTTCAGTGATAACTGCAGGATAGGTAGCAGTTGCACAGCTCTTCTAATAAGCATGTACTTTGTTCAAAGGCCTTGATTAGGTGTTTCATGTTCTCAGTGCTTCTTGCATGAACTATCTTAAAACACCAAAAAGAAACTGAAAAAAACCCTGGATAAGCAGACTTTCAATACAGGGAGTGTTGGACAGGATTAAAACAAGGAGCCATATCCTCTACATGAGTGAATCCTCTTACTGGTGTTTCCACTGAACTAGGGGAACTACAGCAAACTACTAAATCAGAATCTTTTAAGTAAAAAGGGTTGTATGAAAGAAACATGTAATATATGTTGAAATCCAGTATTCCAGAAGAAGCCAAGGTAAAGAAGGACTTGTGCAACTGTGAACTACTTTCTTTTATTACTGGGTAGGGAAGACAAAGACCTTTTCTGATCATCTACCATAAATCCAGAATGCTAAACACTGGACAGAGACTTTTCTGTAGTTGTTAGGAGTGCTGTACAAGAGAAATTTTTATGTTTTGTCTCAGATTAACAATCTGATGTATTCTATCACTGACACAATTGCTGACACAAATGTCTTCCAATATATTAAATGGTACATAATTAATCATGGTTCTCAGCCTCTATCACATGAAAATCTTCATCAATTACAGGAAATAACCTTCCCAGAAGGTTTGGGGATGGAGGCTGAAAGATAAAATTAATTTGGCTTTAAAGGGGGTTTTGTAACAGGTTTCATTTGACCTTTCAAACTTGTTTAGAAGGTTTTTGACAAGTTAACTTTGTATCTTAAACTTTCTCTGTATCCCAAAGAACCTAACAGAAATGTGTCTCTATACTTTTTCCTGAATAAAATGTGTTGCTAAGCAATATAATGAGATCTGGGATTGGTGCCCCCAGTTGAGAGCTATCCTTTGTTCTGATGATATTACATCTTTTGCAATCCAGTTCAATGCAAAATTTCTTTTGAAATACCCTATAAACTTTTAAAGTTCATTGAGTTTAATATCTGACTAGCACCTGTTGACTAGTAAGGGTCAAAGCTGAGGAAAATAAGTAACAGATGTCCCTTAAAACATGGGCCTCTCTGGAGTAGCACAAACCCCACATTTACTACCTTAAATAATCTGTAGTCAGGTGAGAAAATTCAATAATACAATGCAAATCAGATTCAGATCACAAATTCTGATAACTTGATTTAAATAGTGGCTACTACATAGTGATGTGAAATAGTTTTAGGGTTGTAAAAAAAACAACAACTCAACAGCCAGAGATGACATAAAACAGCAGTCCCACTAATACGTGATAGTGTCAATAGAATGTGGAATCCTAGAGAGGAAAAAGAAAACCCATGTATTATCTGTAGAATCTACAGATAAATCTCATTTTAATTTAAAAACAAAACAAAACCAAACCTTAATTGATTAGACTGCAGTATTACATATTCATTATTGTTTATGACATTGTTTATTCTGCTATCTTATTGTATAATTAGTCATTAACAAATGTGTTAATGAGCCTCAATAATTTAATATTTAGTCATTAAAATTTATTCCACCCCTTAAACATAATCTGCAATCACCAGAATATAAAATATACCAGACTAATCATTGACTGAAAAGGATTCTAAGAAATTATGTAATGCTTCCATACCACCACTAATTTATAATGCTCTCTCAATATCTGTGAAGTACTTTTGAGGTATTTAAGAAGTTATGCATATTGAGGCAGTCTGTTCACTCATCCTATCTTGACAGAAATATTTCTAATATCTAGTTTGAATATTTTTAACTGCTAAGTCCTTTTGTATTATTGTGACCATGTACTGATTGCTTCCTTTCTTCGGGTACATAAAAACATGCTAAAAGAGGCTTTTGTCAGCTCTGAATATCCTGTGAGTCTATAGCAACTGAGGTCTTACCATTTCTGACTAGAGCACAGAGATAAATGTGTGTATTTCAGATAGTGATTCTGATTATGATCTTTTATCTTTGGCAAATTTATTTTTATTTTGATAAAGGTAATTCTATTATGGAGGAGAGGGAAGGGGAGGGGAGGAGGGGAGGAGAGGCGAGAGGAGAGGAGAGGAGAGGAGAGGAGAGGAGAGGAGAGGAGAGGCGAGGCGAGGCGAGGAGAGGAGAGACTTCAGAAAGTGCAGTGAGTTAGAAGTACTGAACTGAAAAGTAAAATCACTGAACAGAATTAGTTCTGTTCTCACTCAAACCAGGACAACATCTTAACACAGAAATGCAAAATGTAAGTAGTGCACTTCAGTATGATCCATTAGGTGCAGCTCACAGTAAAGAGAAGTGAAGGTCCCAGATGTTTTAAGATCAACCATAAGGCAAAGTCTAAACAGTTCAATCAGTTTGTCCTAGATTCCTTCCAGCATAGTTCAGGATGATCTCTGACAAGTATACATAATCCTCTGAGAAGCTCTGTATTGTGAAGTTCTCTTTTAGATCCAATTTTAAATAGATTAAGTTTTGTGTTTTGTTACTTAAGACTGTAAATATCTACACACAGAAATTATGTCAGAGAAGATTAATATTCTGTAACCTCCACAAAGTCTGTCTGGACTTGGCTTAATTTTATGCATCTGTAACATGTATGGGTTGTCATGCAGCTTTTCCTGAGGGAAAAATCAGATCCTGACAAATGAACAGGTCTTGAATCCCCTTAAGGTAGTATGGGTACAGATGAAATGTATGGGGAGTATAAGTGATCATCTCTGTCTCCTCAGAGTTTATTAAAAGGTTGCTTTTTGAGAAAGTAATAAAGTTCTAGAGGCATATAGCAGAACGTTCAAAATTACGGTTTGAATTTGATACCAATACTGTCTTGTACACTCTAAATAGCCCTACTTTTGTTGGTTCCTCTTTTCCCTCTTACTTCAGTGAATGCTGTGTCTGTGCTTTATGATTGACTTCTTTACGTCTTTCTCAGGGGCGGAAACTACATGAAGAGGAATGTTTCACATTGCTTTGAATGAGAATTTGGTGATCTACATCTGAATTCAATTATTTTTGCTGTCAGTTTTCAGGAACACCTACTAGCACTACGGTTACTGGTAGAAAAACCCAAGGTATTGACCTCTAGAAATGAAGCCTGCTATGGTGTAAGATCATAGAGGAGGTTCCTTTTAAAACATTGATTACATACCTTTTGGATTTCTGAAATGCCTTACCCTGTAGTATCCTAAGGCCACTGAAACGTCAGTCTACAGAACATATTCAGCCTATAGAAAACATGAATTTTATTTTATTTAAAAATAAAAACCAAACTCATTGATAGTTCCATCTGAGTTTTAAATGTTGCTTTCCCTTTCTCCCAACTCTAGTCAACATCTTGCATTAGAACTGTAATTGGAGTTACCATGTTTGTTGCTCATCTCAAATTTGGAGGTAATATCTGTTAACTTTTTGATTCCACTGTTTGGCGCTAGAGATGATGGTTTTTCTAACTTTTTTTTGTACAATACTTTCAAGGTAAAATCCTGCTTCTCTCCCTCACACAGCTGTTTGTGACAAAACCCCCTACTCAGCATGAAAAGGTTAAAATCTACAAAGCTAGTTTAGAAGTTTAGTTAGAAAGTTAGGTTTTCTACATGAAAGTGTCAACACAGCACACAACATCTAGGGAAAGAACCTGTAGGTTTAGAGTGCACTTCCATGCTCTGTGGCTGTGTTTTTGTGCACTGGTGAATTCTATGGAGTCTTACTTTCTCTTGTAACTTTGACTGCCAAAGTTTTGAGATGTAAGTCTTCTCTCTTCTACTGCAGATAGGTGTCTTGGAAACAGTAAATCAGAAGTCAGTGTGACAAATTAATTAACCTTTAAAATATAAATATAATTTTGTAAATTATTTTACAAGTTAATAATTATGTAACTATACTTCTTTCCAGATCTTCTTTATATTTATTGCAAGGAAACTTTTAAGTAATATGTGATTTATGGGTTAAATTTGCTATGTTTTTTTTTTTCCAGGACTCTGCAGTAACCCTCCTTTTCCATGACTGTGTGAGCCTAATGTAGCTAACAGGGTAGTTAAACTTACTTTATTTGCCCTGTGTTAGTTTCCACTGCAATTATGAAGTTTTTCACATAACAATCTGAAGGACATCTGTTTGCCTGCATTTTAGTGAAGAAAAAGATCTAAAATACTGGATGTAGCCCAGGCACTGTTATCTCTTTTTTTTTTTCTTTCTTTTTTTATTCTTTTATGCCAAATAAAGCACCAAATATGTGTGAACCTGGTAAGCAGAAGAAAAAAAATAAACTCCCAAAGCACTTAAGAACAAGAGAAGGCACTACTAAATCTATTAGTGGCATAATAAACTGTGGACTTTTAGCTTTTCAGGATGAATTTTTTGTCTGAAAACTTATTCTGATTCACCCACAGAACAAAACCTGAAATGAGAAATATTCAGTTCTGCCCCCTTTCATGCTGCTTGTTAAGAACTGATAAACATGAGATCATAAAATGTTCAAAATTTAAACAGAATGTGAAGACATTGAACAAACTCACAGCTTTCTAGACAAGGTGATTGTGTATTTGGAATAAAAGTAGCAGAAGATTTTCATGTGAAGTCTCCTTTTATTTCACTTCGTCCATGGAATTATCCTCAAAAGAACATTAGATAAAGAGCAAAGTCTGAAAATACATTTGTCAGAAGCTCCATATCAGAAGAAGTTTGAGTCACCTAAATAATTCAGCAGACTTCTAATGCATTTTATCCATTAAGGCTTGTGACCATTCTGGACAGCTATGAAATTTTGTTGTGATTCTCCTATTTTCCAGTATAATCATGAGATGAATGTCAATTGTTTTGTTTTGCTTTTAGAGCAAAAATAAGTATGATTATATGTCTAAGCATTTTCCTAGCTATTGGAATTACCTTGCATTTCTGAGAGCTTTCTGTTAATCTTTCTTGTCTGATTGAATCCGTTTAGTTGTTTGGCTTTGTTGTTTTATTTTTTTTCAAATTAAATTCATCTAGTTTTCTGGACTGGCTCATGACAGTCTGAGCAAACAATCACCCTTATTTTGTGGGCAGGCATACCCACACTTAAAAAAATCAGTAATGACTTCTAAGAAGTAAATGCATATATGACAAGCTACTCATTACAGAAAGGTAACACCAGTCCATGCATCTTGTGCTCTAAGGAGCAAACTATTAAAAAGCAGTAATTGCCTCTGCTTACTCTTCTGTCTGTCACTACTAGCAAAGCTCTCTTCACCAACCTTGTGCAACCTGTTATCTCCATCTGTGGCACTTGCAGCTTGTGACTCTGCCCTGTATTTCTGAAATGACAGGTTCCACTTATAAATTGGTAACTGTCACAGTAAACAAGCAGCTGATTATCTTTTTACTAGATAAATTTTCTGTGTATAGGGTCCTGCAGCTGGTGCATTCCCTACGCTATATGGTGCTCAGTACCATGGGATGATGGTGATGCAGTGGAAAAAACTCCAGGTGCTGGAAACTTCATCACTGCTCATTCTGGCTGCTAAAACTCAAGTGAACAGGAAGCTCTAATATTTAAACTAGGGAAGAATACCAAAACCAGAAGAGGACTGTGAAGACATACCCATCCAGCTGCACTTTTATATTATAACGACAAATATGATAGGAAAATACTGTATATTTTTTCATCCTAGTCAATTTTATATTTAAAAAAAAAAAAAATCTACAGACAACAAATCAATTTCTCTTTCCACAGATTTTTTTTGATAACATTTAGCTTGTTTCATTAGATGATATGAATCATTTGTGGCTATTGGAGGAAAGAAGTCTATGAAGAATTTGAGGAGCATAACAAAGTTAGGTGCACGAGAGACAGAATGACAGATGAGATTGACTGTTGTCAGTGCAAGATAATGCACAATAAAAAGGAATAACTGTAACTGCAAACATACCTTTGGGGGAGTTCTAAATTAACTGTACCTTTAAGGGAAAAGGATCTGTGCATAATTCCATGAAATTATTTGCCTATCACATAGCTGTGCACTGGGAAAAGAAAGAAGAAAATAAGATTAAAAGAGAAGATAATAAGGATTCTTGTGAACATATTACCCTTATATAATGTTTAGAATTAAATATTGAATACAGCATATTAGCTATAAAACTTACTATCCTTTATGTCTGATCCCAGTTATCCTATTTAGAAAGAGAAAATATATATACCATAGAAACATGGTTTTTATTTAGGCTAAAATTTACATATATTGATAAATATAAATTAAGCAGGACCTTCCGTAGCTTAAAAATCATAATTTTTAAAATAGTTGGTTTGTACTGATGAAAAAGTATTTATTTCTTTGAAGAGAGAAATGTGGTTCCTGGGGAAATATAATGAACTGAAGTGACAGTAAAATAAAAGGAAGTTATGCAGGAGAAAATTTTTCCAGTGTTACCTCATTTCTGTAGTGTCATAGAAGAATTTGTGTGGATGAAGATTTTATTTTTATGCACCAGATCATCTTGAGTGCTATCACACAGCACATGCAGGTGATCAGACAGCCAGGTGGTCAGGCCCAGTCAGCATGAGTTTATGAAAGGCAAGTCCTGCTTGACTAACCTGATCTCTTTCTATGACAAGATGACTCACTGAGCGGATGAGGGAAAGTCTGTGGATGTTGTTTACCTGGACACTGTTTCCTGCAGCATTCTGAAAAAACTGGCTGCTTGTGGCTTGGACAGGGAAACTCTGCTAAATAAAAACCTGAATGACTGGGCCCAAAGAGTGGTAGTGAAAGGAGTTAAATCCAGTTGACAGCTGGTCACAAGTGGTGGTCCCCAGGGCTCAGTATATGGATTAGTTCTGCTTAATTTATTTATCAATTGCCTGGATGAGGTGATCAACTGCTCTCTCAGAAAGTTTGAAGATGACACCATTTTGGGTAGTGATGTTGATCTACTTGAGGGTAGGAAAGCTGTACAGAGAGATCTGGATAGTCTGGATTGATGGACCAAGGCCAGTTCTATGAGGTTTAACAAGACCAAGTGCTAGATCCCCCACTTGGGTGACAACACCACCAGGCAATGTTACAGGCTTGGGGAAGAGTGTCTGGAAAGCTGCCCAGTGGAAAAGGACCTGGAAGTGTTAGCACCCAGCTGAAAATGAGCCAGCAGTGTGCCTAGGTGACCAAGAAAGCCAACAGCATCCTGGATTGTATCAGAAATAGTATGGCCAGCAGGACTAGGGAAGTGATCATCCCTCTGTACTCGGCACTGGTGAGGCTGCAGCTTGAGTACTGTCTTCTTTTTGGGGTCCCTCACTCCAAGAAGTACATTGAGGTGCTGGAGCAGGCACAGAGAAGGGCAACAAAGCTGATAAAAGGGTATATAGAACAAATCTTATGAGGAGCAGCTGAGGTCACTGGGGTTGTTTAGTCTGGAGAACAGGAGGCTGAGGGGACACCTTACCACTCTCTACAACTATCTGAAAGGGGGTTGTAGCAAGATGAGGGTTGGTCTGTTCTCCTGAGTATCAAGCTATAAGACAAGAGGACGGCCCCAGTTTACACGAGGGGAGGTTTATATTGGAAATTCAAACCAGTTTATTCATGGAAAGGGTTGTCAAGCATTGGAACAGGCTACCCAGAGAAGTGTTGGGATAACCATGCCTGGAGGTATTTAAAAGACTGGCACTAAGTGACATGGTTTAACGGTGATTTTAGCAGTGCTGGGTTAACAGTTGAACACCATGATCTTAAAGGTCTTTTCCAATCTCAATGATTCTATGATTCTGTGGTTTGAAGGAAAATTCTTTGTGGATTTTGTCTGAATGATGGAATCAATGCTATTATACCAAAACAATAACTGGACTGTCTCCATCTGCTCTGTTTAGTCTGCATAGATTTTTCATTTAATATTACAAAGTACCTTTTCAGTCTTAATAACCACATGCTGTCATGTGTGAGCTTGCTTTCTAGAATCTGAACCACTTAGTAATGTACAGCTGAAGATGACACTAGACTGAATATGCAACCCTTGAAGGACTGTGACTGTTTTATGTTTTTGATACTTTGCTCAAAACAAGCCTCAAACAATTAGAAACATCTTTAAGATAATGGTTGAATTTTAATGAGTATCCTTGGAGTCACATCTGTTAATGAAATCCAGTATTTGAATGTCAATGTCATTTTGGTCAAACATTACACTCTAAGACTGCAATTTATTCTGTAACTGAAGCAATTATGTCAGTCACCATCTGCACTAGGCATAATTTCTACTCAATGCTATTCTTCCATATTTTTCAGAGACGAAGAGGACTTTGTTAATCTTATATCACATGGAAAATAAAATATTCTCCCTATGGAACTCCATATATCACACATTCATAAAGCAAATTGTTACAAGTATGAGACAAAAATGTTTGTGTTCTGTTCATACACTCATCAAATACCTAGAAAATACATGATGAAAATATGTTGTTTAATTTCACATTGAAGAGCTCATCTTGAAAGAGTTCCGCATAGTAAACTGTCACAATTTTTGTAGGACCTGGTTTTGAAGTTAGCAATGTTTTGGAGAATTATCTTCCTGTACTGTGTCAGAGAAAAGCAGGTTTTCTAAGGCTATAATTCTCTGGCATTCTGTATAAATTGTGGGGTTGGCATTTCAGAGCGAGAAAGATGCTCTTAATAATAAAAATTCAAACATGTTCCTGCTCCAAGCAATTTCTAAAGTGAAACAAAAGTGCATGATATTAAGAAAACTATTTTTGTATTTTCCAAGTTCTAAACTAGAAAACCCATACCCACATTGGAATTCAACCTATACTTGAATACTTTGTTAATTTAGTGAGTGATATAGTGAAACATATGTGGCCTTCATTTGTAGGGTTTGTACCATACATTAATACTGAGGGAAATTTATATTTGACCTGACCTTTGGAGATACAACTACAGGAAGCATGAATGAATTTTTAGGCTGCAGTATGTCTCCTTCAATTTTGTACCAAGAGCAAAAAATCATAAAAACATAGGGGAGGCCATTAATAAACCAGGAGAAATAACCATTCAGCTCAGAACCTTATGCCTGACAGTGGCCAAATGTGAATTCGTAGGGCAGAATGAAAGAACAAGGAATACTTCTATTACTTTGTCTCCCTGCACTGAAATAAAGTAAGGAACACCTCTTTTATGAACAAATGCTGAGAGATCTGGGGCTGTTGAGCCTGGAGAAGAGAAGGATTAAAGGGGATCTTATCAATGTTTACAAATATCTGAAGGGTGGGTGTCAAGGGATGAAGCCAGACTCTTTACAGTGGTTCCCAGCAACAAGACAAGGAGAAACAGGCCAAAACTGGAACACAGGAAGTTTCACCTCAACATGAGGAAAATCTTCTTTACTATGAGAGTGACAGAGCCCTGGAACAGACTGCCCAGAGAGGTTTTCAAGTCTCTGTCTCTAGAGACTTTCAAAACCCACCTGGATTTGATCCTGTGCAACTTGCCCTAGGGTGATCCTGCTTTGGCAGGGGAGTTGGATAAGATGATCCCAGAGGTCCCTCCCAATCCCTACCACTCTGTGATTCTGTTATCTCAGGTAAGAGGCTTAGTGTATGTGCATTTTATAGATTTCTCTTCCAGAGTTTCAGTATTTGTGATGATCTGCTGCAAAGAATTCCACCACTTACCTAGACTCTGTGAAGACCACTTTATTATGCCTTTTAGGGGAAAACCTGAAAATAGGTAAAATATTTATACACTGATAAGGTCAGTAGCTTCTCTAATTGAGGGAATCAATCTCAAACTCAGTTTAAAAAAGAAAATAAATAAAAGAGCTGTTCCCCTGGTGATGCTTATAGCCATGTGGAAACCTGTTTCTGTAAAAGAGAGAAAGAAAAACCTTATAGTATGGTTCTGGTTTCCTTTTGGATTGTGTGGAGGGAGTTCCCTGATTCTGTTATGTTAATAGATTCTCTATATTAAAGGAAAAACTCTTATTTTCATTAATGTATAGGCTTGCATGGACTTGGGGAGAACATTTTTTAGCTTTTAGTTTATGAATAAGAGAAGCTTAAGCCATACCATATATATATTATGGATGCTTTAAAAGGGCAGTGGTTTCTGTTATGACATCCTATGTTTCAATAAGCTGCACCTCAGAGATGCTTAGCCTGAGGTATGAAAGTTTTGTACATAGCCTGCTGTGATCTGGCTGACCTGTCATGAAGAATGGAGAAATGACAAAATTCTGTAACCTGTGAGGAGCTGGCATGCGCTCTTATGATAATGTCAGCCTTCATTTCTGTGAACTAGATAGCAGGTTGTTTAGTTTAGCTACCTCTAAAGCTGCTGAAGTTAGTCTTATATTAAGAAAAAGGGCACAGAGTTTAACCTTGGGACTTGCAAGAGGCTTAACAAAGGTAAATATAAAGTCATGTACCTGGATGAAATAATCCTGAGCAGCTATCCAGGCTAGATACTGCTTGTCTGGACAGCAGCTCTGTAAGAAAAGTCCCTGGGGAACAGTGAGCTGCACAGGAGCCACTCGGGCTGGCAGCAAGAAGGAGCACCGGCATCCAGTACTGTAGGAGCAGAGGCATGGCCAGAATATGGAGTGATGTGATTACCCCCCTCCACTTGGTGGTTCTTGGACCACACTTGAAAAACTGTTTGGGTTTTTTGGACTAAAAACAGTTTTGGCCCCCACCAGCTGAAGAGAATCAACTGGAGGGGGTCTAGTAGAGGGGCACTGAGATGAAACCTAATTATAGTCTTCTGATATGTGTAAGATCGTGAGAGAGCAGATGTAGATACTCTCTTCACAAGACTACGTGATGACAGGACAGGAGGCAACAGGCATGAGTTCCTTCAGATGAAATTGTGTCTGGGTATAAGAAAAATATTTTTTCACTTTGAGAGCAGTTGAACAGTAGAGTGGACTACCCAGAGAAGCAGTGCAATCTGGGAAAGTCAAGAGCTGGCCTAACAGAGCCCTGTAAAATCTAATATAAAGTTCTGCCTCAATCAGAAAGTTGAACCAGATGGATCTCCAGAGGTCCCTTCCCATCCAGAATTTTGTGGTTTTGAAAATAGTCAGTGGTCTTGCTTATCTCAGTAGTACTCAGTAACACAGTCTCTAAATGGAAGAAATCAGCATGCATATTCTCAATTTTATTTCTGTATGTGGGCCTGTCCCATCATTCTGAAATTCTGGGAGCAGAAGTTAGCTTTGAGTTGGAGCAGTAGGAAACAGACTATAACATCATTATACCACTGAGACCCAGTGTTTTAAATGGTACTCAGTCGTTGCAAGGGAAATTTGTATTTGTTTATATTTTGTATTTTAAAGTCCATTACATCCAAAACATAAAGGTGTGGACCATGAGTCACTGACTGGCTGATTCTGCACGACTCATTTTTTGCTACATTGCATTGCTTGTGTGTGTTGCCTACATGCTTCCTCTGCACCATCTTTGTATTATCTGTCAAAAATTATATTGATAAAAAAGGATAAACCTTTGAGGATTTTGCACAATACAGAGTAAGGGAAAACAATGAAATAATTAGACAACAGACTTAAACCAAGTTATCAACAAAGAGGAGAATTTTTCACACTGTGGTTGTTAAAATGGGGACCTCCTAGACACAGGTTTGTGGAGTTCAAAATATGGAAATACTCCTTTTCAAAAATGTTCAAGCCTCTTTTGGTCAACACTTTACAACTAAACACTCTGTAACTTTCTAGCTCAGAATATTTGAAGCTATTTGAAGCTTGAAGGGCATGGCATGAGAGATATTTTTGCTTTCTGCAATCATGTGCTACTAACATCTGGGAGTGATGGGATCCTCAACCATGTGGGTGTTGGGTCTCACACACTGTGACAATTCTTCTGTTCTTTAGTTGCATTCAGGTATTTGGGAAAACAGCTTTTATTCACAAACCAACAGCAGAAGACAAAACCACGTCAATGGATAAGCAAACAGTTGTGGAAAGAATGGCCTTGGACTGTTTTTCTGGACTATCTGTGAAGTTTTTTATTTTATTCATGGTTATAGCAAGCAAGTGCAAATATTTGCAAGTAATACGCTTATAAAAAAGAAATAAGTTTCTTATGCTAATCAAATTCTTTTGTTCAAATAGAAAAATACCATGCAGCTTAATTGTTCTGCTAACTGGCTCAAATACTCAATAATCGAACAGCAAATGTTCAGTTCCCTGTTGGCACACAATCCATGGCCTAAAATACTTGAACTTTTCACCGTGGAATGAGAACGACTAAACTTGGGGAGGAGGCAAGGAACAAAATGCACTTTGGCAAAGTAACTTATGTAACTTGTTTCCTTGTGTGTCCCAGTGAGTCCTGTATGGCTCTGAAGGACTATTGTGGTAACTATAATGTTTGTTTTTTCACGAGGCTACCCTGTCTAACTGATCTCACAGTCATCCATGCAGAATTTGGATATAGGGGGAACATGGAAATATGTGGAGTGGCTGTATCTGTTTAGATGGGGCTAAGCAATGTGAAAAGTAACCATGCAACAAAAATGTTAGGTTTATATGACAGAATTAGGAGCAGTATGTCAGCAAGTTGCAGAGGCTGTCTGAGAGGTTTTACACAAACAGCAAGGATTATCAATAGACCCAGAGACCCCTGAAGGTGACTCCTTCATGAAGCAACTCTCATAGGTACTTTCTGGATTTCCAGCAGCAGGGTCTAGGCCCTTCTTTTGGGAAAGCCATAGTTTCATTTAATTGCAGTCTAATCTGCTTTAGATACATTTCGTATGTAATAGAGCAGGAAATATTGATAATTCTAATTGTCAGAACAACCTGATTCAGGGCTAAGCTGCTCATCTTTGTATTTCTTCTGTTGATTTATGTCTATCTGCTTGGTAGAAATCTGTAATTTTAGTAGATAGAGAGGAAAAAAGAAAAAAATACTCAGAACTTGAGCTTTCACTCAGTATAGGAATGCTGTTTGATTCACAGTTTGTATTTAAACACATTTATTTTATGAATGCCAAAGAAGCTAAAGATATGAAATATGAAATATGTAGTTTGAAGTCCTGAATAGTTCCATGGACTAGTGTGACACCTGCAATCAGGTATTTATATCGATGAGCTTTAAAAAAGTCTAGCAATCACAGAAGTCATACAACTTTCAGAGAGGACAACCTTGGGCTCATTTCCTGTTTTACATATATCAGAATGAAGTAGGTGTATCTGCTCTCATGGTTCGATAGCCCCTCAGAAGGTTTACCTAACAGAGATTGACCAAAAATCATACTGATAGGTATTTTCATGGGAAAAAAAGACAAATAAAAATAGTCTACATTTTTCAACTGCTGTTATAATGGTGTGGATAACAGTGATGAACAGAGAAGTATGGAAACATCAGTCAATAAAATTATTACATCCAGCATTATGACTTATGGGTACAGCTTCACAATCAAGGCACGTCCTCTTGCTATCCAGACCATTTTTGCCATTTTTTAAGGTGATGAGCATTAAACATGAAACAAGCAAATGTCTTCAAGTAATTTGCGGTGTTATAAAGTCCTCTTAAATGTTTATGGGCTTAAGATTGTGTCTTACTTTACCTTTCCAATTTTAATAGTCCACTGTACCACAGAAATAATCCAGCAAACATTTTGCAGGTGACAAGCCTAAAGGCATGAGGTATTTTAGCAATGAATTTTTATCTGAAAATACTCACATGAATTTCAGTGTTATTAGTACCTGAAGAGTCAAATTATGTCTCCATAAAATAGTAATGCAACCTTGGTACCAGGGGACAAACTCACTTGTGGAAATGTAAATTTACTTTAAGTCACATTCAAGTCTCAGTCTTCTGAGTCACATAGTTGTTCTAAATTTTATATTAAAACTGTTCCAATTGAAAGTAGCTGCTTATTTCTTAGCTGGCAAATAATCGCTGTCACGTGAAATAAATTTGAACCAATGACACACAGGGGAAGAGATACATATCACTTTATTTTTTAATTGAACTTTTGTATACAAATCTGAATTTAACCCTAATTCTTTGAGAACAAAATATTGCACAGGCAATAAAAGTAAGAACAAGGCAGTCATTGGTATAGACATCTATAGTCAATCTGAGGACTTGATAATAAAAAGAGTTAATTCAAGAACAGGAGCCACAAGAAGCAGAATCCTTAAAAGTTAAAAAACAAAACAAAAACAAAAGAAAAAACAACAAACAAACTCACAAAAAATATTAAACCAATCAACCAAAAAAATAAAAAACAATGGGAGGGAGGGAGGAGGGAGGGAGGGAGAGATCATAGAATCATGGAATGTTAGGGGTTAGAAGGGACCTCTGGAGATCAAGTCCACCCTCGCCCCGCCAAAGCAGGATCACCTAGGGCATGTTGGATGGGAATGTATCCAGATGGGTTTTGAAAATCTCTGGAGAAGTTGACTCCACAACTTCTCTGGGCAACCTATTCCACTGCTCTGTCACCCTCACAGTAAAGAAGCTCCTCCTCATGTTGAGGTAGAACCTTCTATGCTCAAGTTTATACCCATTGTTCCCTGTCCTATTGCTGGGAACTACAGAAAAGAGATTGTCTCCTTTCATTTGACACCCACCCTTCAAATATTTATAGACATTAATAAAGTTCCCTCTCAGTCTTCTCCTCTCAAGATTAAACAGCCCCAGTTCCCTCAGTCTTTCTTCATAGGGGAGATGCTCAAGTCCTTTAGTCATCCTTGTAGTTCTTTGTTGGACTCTTTCCAGTAGATCCCTGTCTCTCTTAAATTGGGGAGCCCAAAACTGGGCACAATATTCCAGGTGTGGTCTCACTAGGGCAGACTAGAGGGGGAGGAGAACCTCCATACACCTCCTAGACACAGTTTTCTTTATGCACCCCAGGATGCTACTGGCCTTTCTGGCCTCAAGGGCACACTGCCGTTCCATAGATAACTTATTGTTCACCAGGACACCAAGGTCCCTCTCCATGGGGCTGCTTTCCAGTGGCTCTACCCCTAACCTGTACTACTTTCCTCATAAGAGAGATGGTCCAGTCCCTTAACCATCTTTTTATCTGTCTGTTGGACTCTCTCTAGTATTTCCCTTTCCTTCTTGAACTGGGAAGATGAGAACTGAACACAGTACTCCAAATTCACTTCAGTGACAAGTGGTGTCCCTCAGGGGTCTGTACTGGGGCCTGTCTTGTTTAACATTTTTATCAATGACATAGACAGC
>JANHFX010024500.1:1879-22640 GCA_027560015.1 Chloroceryle amazona | reverse complement strand
GAAGCGTGGCCAGCAGATTGAGAGAGGTGATTCCACCGCTCTAATCTGCTCTGGTGAGACCTTACCTGGAATACTGCATCCAGCTCTGGAGCCCTCAGCACAGCAAGGAAACGGACCTGATGGAGCGGGTACAGAGGAGGTCCACGAAGATGATCAGAGGGCTGGAGCTCCTCTCCTACGAGGACAGACTGAGGGAGATGGGATTGTTCAGCCTGGAGAAGAGAAGGCTCCGGGGAGACGTAATAGCCACCTTCCAGTACCTGAAGGGAGCTTATAAAAGGACTGGAGAGGGCCTATTGTCATGGTTTGAGTGAAAAAATAGCTGGTTCTGTTCAGTGATTTTACTTTTCAGGTCAGTACTTCTAACTCACTGCACTGTCTGAAGTTAGCAGCCTGTTTGCACAGACAGTGTCTGCTGCTGGCAATGATAGCACCCCATGGGTAGAGTTACTACCAAGGACTGGAGTGCAGACCAAGGCCACTGCTGGATCTTGTGTACCACATTGAGGGTGCAGAAAGTGAAAGGCTGAACCTGCAGGGAGGAGCAGACAGGGCAGGTCACCCCAAAACTGACCAGCGATGTATTCCAGCACATATTGGTTATAAAACAGATCTGGAGGGTCTATAATCGCTCTCTCTCTGGTGGCTCCCAGGCTCCTCTCTGCTCTTGGACCGCTTTGGCTTGGCTCAGGTCCTCTTTTGATTCCTTCCTTGGACAATCCAAGGAGGACTCTGCTCTCTCTTTGATGCCAATCAGTGTTTTCCTGAATCTGGTACCAAAATCCAGCTCCAGAACACAGCTCCCATCTGCTGTGGGGCCCATCACACTGGATGGCAGCAGCTACTCCTCGCGGTTTTGTATCATCAGCAAACTTACTGAGGGCACACTCTATCCCTTCATTCAGATGAAGATGTCGAATAAGACTGGGTTGTTTTTCTGGACATGGTGACTGTCAGTGGGACAAGTTACTTGACTTCTTATCACAGCAGGAACATTTTGCAGCAAGTCTGGTTGCTATTTTTCTCACATAGTCACTGGAACTGTTATCATTTTGCTGCCTATTGCAGTGCAGCCCATCACCTTACTCCAGCTCCAAGCATGTGCTGGCATCAGAAAGAAGTAGACATATAATTTTTTTTTATAATCACTTTGCTAGGACTGCCCACAAGTTGTTGGCATCAGCAGCAGCCCCAATCAACCATATTTTTTATGGCTTTTGCCTTGAAGACCAGAGTAGTATGTGCCTTCTCTCCCAGCCCCAGTCTAAGCTAGTCATGCTTGTAACTGTGATACAGCTGTATCCCTGGACACAAGGATTCTTGCTCTCTTCCACAGAATTGGATTTATTCCTTTATGGTTTGGGTTTTCAGCTTCTAAAATACTAATGCATATGTGAACTTTATAAAACTGGCCTTTTATATCTAAATAAGACTTGATTTTCTTTCCTGAAGAAAGATTGAATCTTACATGGAACATACTATGGGTAGTATCATTCTGTGCTTGTCGTACTTCTTTTTTCACAAATGTTTGCTGCTGTCAGACATGAACTTGAGCTGGATGGACTTTCATTATGACCATGCACTACTATACAAAATGTTAGTGAATGGAAAAAGGAAGACCTGTTTGATTAAAAGCCATAAAACACTGAACTCACTGTAAAATGGATGATATGTAATTTATATTATAAATAATTTTATAGGTTATCCAGTTAGTTTAGATATTCTAGATAAATCTCAGTTTCCAACATGGCAAATTATGGTAGAAATAATAGATATGGAATCAGTAATTTTTCTTTATTAAACTGAATGAAAAAACAACTGCAATGTTGAACATCATTTTAATAAAAGGATCATATAAATTATAATCTGGGTCAGGTAACTGATTCCTCTGGAAGAACAGAAATCTTTAAACAGACTGCTGAACTAAGTTCTCAAACTCTCATTTCTTATTCTTTAATTGGTTATGAAAGACTAACATGTAACCTGAAAAGAACTGAAGATTTTTGAACACAATAGAGTGAATCATGTCTTTCTCTCTTTCCTCATTCTTTTAATTTAACAAGTCTGTGTATTTAACTTTTGGAGATTTTTACACACATTTGCTTAACTAGTATAAAAAGTTTTAATATCCCTGTGGAAAGGAGTATCTGAAATTGTATGAAATTGGTGAAAAAGTATCCCTCTTCCTAAGGTCACAACGAAGCATCCTGATGTCTGTTGTCATACTCTAGTCAAGACCTTTTTCTACATGTGCCCAAATGGAATTTTATGCAGGAGTAGACTCATTTTGACATGCAGAGAATACCTTTAAGGGAATCATGCTAGCTTTTGAAACAGAAACACCATTTGTTGAATCTTTCTAGGTATTGTTCCTATCTGATTTTTACTGCATGAAATGAAATAGGATCCCAACAAAAGGTGAAGTGATTCTAGACAGCAAGTGGAAAGACTTGTTCGTGTAGCCAAGAGTGCTGCTCCCTGCAATGAAAGGGAATCTCGTGCCAAAAAAAAACAACTTTACTTGTCATGGATTTTTTTCTAAGTACCAATGCCTCATTCCTGTTTCTGGTAAATGTTAAATTCTGCTAGCCATTGAAGTGCAAATACATGTTTATGTGAAAAGCAGTCATACTTCTTTGCAGCATTCACAACATTCACTTTTCTCCCTTAATTTGGTAGTTATGCACTTGATCAAGCTTTGTAGCTAGGAACAAAATATCTTGCCAATAACAGATGGTGGTGAATGGAAATATGGAACGTATTTCACTAAATCTTTTTTTCATTAGTTACAGTTTGGATAGATAAAATTATTTTTGACTCAAGCATATCCCATGTGAATCTAAGTCTTTCATTTGAATATTTTTCACTAAATTCTCCCGAGGCTCTGTTAAAAACAAGATAAAGTACATTGGAAAAGACAACTACATTCAAGCTTATGAGACAGGCATTTTTAGATGGATCATGGGAATGCCTAGCTTGTATTTCTCCACAGTATAAACACACTGTATTAATTTTTCTGTTTCAAAAGAAAGACTACAGACATTGATCGTGATTGATGATGTTAGTGAAAACCCCAGGAAATAAGTTATTTCACAGTCAAGATATAGGACTGTCATACAGTCGTTTTGCACAGTGAGCATTTCAACCTCTGAAGCAATGAAGTTAAGCTTTGTTCACATCTTCAGTGTATCATGAATAAAAGATGCATTCTGTATCACTGCTTTGTAACTTAAAGAAAAAGAAAAAACACCAACACTGTAAGGCCAAAAATAGCTGATTCCCCCATCTGCTACAGATAGACTGGAGTAGAGCCATGTGAATTCCGCCAGCTCAGTTTTGATTTGAATAACATCTCCCGTAGTAACTGTGCAACTCAAAAAGTATCAAATCAGTAAGCAGATAGAAAAATGTAATGGCAAGGTGGTAATTCCTCTAACTACAGCCATATGCTACAAATACCAAAGTTTTCCTTCTCTATATAAGATGAGTCAAAAGATTTTGAGGACTGTCATTTTCACCTCCTTCCTCTTCTTTTTTTTTTTTTTTCTTTCCTCTCATTTTTTCCCTCTGTTATGTTTTCCGTGGTTGTAAAATAGTAAAGTTGGAAAGAGAAGATTTCATTTTACTCATTGGCTGTGAGATTAGCGTGGGTTTTTTCATTTTTTCCAATTATATCTCACAATACAATGATTTGATTTTTGCCATAAAGTGCCTCATGTTGTCACAAGCAGTCCTTCAGGCTGAGAAATTTCTGGAGCAAATCATGCTACTAAGGGATGTTATCACTGTGGGAATGGCTTGCTTTGGTTATGGCCATCTCCATGATGAACTTTGAAAATCTGGAAGGGATTTCTAAGGAAAAATCATATTATATGAGGAAACAATGATTGTGAATTACTGAAGTTCTATCATAAATGATGAGAATATGCATTACTATGTTTCGCAGTATATGTTAGCACACAAACAAACACAGTGACAGAGCCAATCATAATGTTAGTGATTCCATGGGGATCCTTTGGGATGCACACAGGTGGCAAGCAGTGGGATTGTCTGAACTGACTTCTGTTTTGTCTGATGCTTTCTCTACTGTTATTTGCCGTTTTGTGCTGTTGCATGGTGCATGAAAATCAGATTTCTGGTATGAAAGTCTGCACTATAAAGCTACCTTTAAATTTTCAATGCCTCCCTGGGTACACAGAAGGGAGAAAATTGCACTGGAGACCAAGCTTATATCCTGACAACTCTCAATTGCTGCTTCAGGGAATCATTTACATTGGGAAAGATGTTTAAGATCATAATTTCCAACTGTTAACCTAACAGTGCCAAGTACCCCACTAAACCACATCCCTAACCACCACATACATCTACATGAATAGCAGGAGAAAACTACGTGGTTTTGGAAAATTATCTAATACATTTAGAATGCCATAATTAAATCAGAGTTTGTAAAACATGTCTTAGACAATATTTGAAACTTGGAACAATTGTTATGTATATCTGCAAATAAAAGTGTTTGCTAATAAATCAAATACACAGTTGGTAAATTTAAGGGCTTTCTTAGTTTGTGACTTCTAACAGTACCAACTTGTGAGAATTGCTTGAGGTTTTTGATAGCAATTGCTTAGGGAAAATTGCTAATAATAACACAATATTTTTATTTGTAATACATTATCCTTGTATGTTAAACTGACTCAGAGGCTAAGCTATTTATTTGCAAATCCATTATATTATTATGAAAAAACTTCTAGCTCATAAAAACATAGCAAATCTTGGTAGGTTTTCAGTTACAGCCCTGTAGGAGAAGAAATATTGATGCAGAGACTGCTTGAATCTTATTACCAGCAATCTGACACAGCACCATGACAGTGTTGCTCAAAGGTATAAAAAATGATGAAGAAAAAAAAAAGGGAAAAGGTATTCAGGTAGAAAAATGTAATATAAGTTGAGTTTTTTTATCACACTTTTATCAGTACTTTCATCATTATGAAGTTGATGTCTTATCTCTAGTGCTCTCTGGTTCTGTCTGAATATTCATATGGCTGTTACTGGAACTTGCCTGTTGTCAAGACCTTCACCTGGATAGTGGTCTAGAACAATCTGGAGCGTGTCCTGCACCACACAGTGTCTGATCTGTGTGAGTTTTGGTGAACTTGTTCCTCAGAGATTTAAGTTTATGGTGGTTATCTTGTTCATCAATAGAATGTCATCAGATGAGAACAGCTTAAGAGAACAGAGAAGTAACAGAGTCTGGGCATCTCATTTGATCTGTCATATAAAGCCCTATCTAAAACTAAAGTCTTATTTAAAATAATATGAAAGACTCATTTTTTTAATACTGGTAGGGATGGAATAAGTCTTTAATTTCCATTTAATTTCATGTAATCTGGGTTTTGTGCAGGTTTTCTGTTTGTTTCTGTTCAGTTTGGTTTGGTTTAAGATGGTAATGTCTAACTGGGGCTTGTACTGAAGTTCAAGACACAGCTCTTAACTCCACGCTACGAGTCATGTCAAACTACAAGTTATGTCAAAAGTCCAGTCTGGGGGCCATTTTCTGAATGACAAATTCATCTTAATTTTATTACTCATTAATAGCTAAAAATTGCTCAGGTTACAATTATAACAAAATGGTAGTTTGAGCCACTCACTAATGACAGAGTGACTTTGTACTGAACTAATGATAGATTCTCAATGATCTTTAACAGAATGACAAGAAAGAATGTTTACTAAAGGTTACTTTATCCTATTCACTGTGACTTGTCTAATGTCTAAAGTAGTACTTAACCTCTCAGTTGCCAGACTTGGCTTAAGAAGGTGTGCTGATTGATCTTGATTACCATGTGCCCTTTTCCTGTGATGTGCTGAAATGCAAACTAACAAACTGTTCAAGTACACTACTTGATCTGGTAACATGCACTCAGCTGAAGTGTATATTCCCTTAGAAGTCTTCTGTTGTGACAAAGAGCTGCCTTTATCTGCTGAGTTCTGCTCAGATTGCACAGGAAAAATAACTTGGCTCATTAAAATGTATTTTGTCATCTGAATGTAAATGCTTTATTTTCAGGAACAGAAAATATAAGGAATTATTCAGAGTTATCAGTAGGGGGAATGACTGTATGATTTAATTGGTCTCTTCCATGACTAATTCTTGAGGTTTCATGAATACAGATGAAAATATAAATTAAGGAGTATGCAAAAATGTATTTTGCACTCTCCTCTTTCATCAGTTTGATACTTTCAAGTCAAGAGCATATAAATTTCATAATTATGGCAAATGAAGAATAGCTGTATTAATCAAGATCTTCTGGTCAGAGTGAAGGAAATAAAAGACTGAAATTGTCTCTTTTCTGTTTTTCTCTGCTTCATACTTCTATATTTGCTTTAATTTCCAGATACCATTTTAAAGTACAATATGAAAACCATAGGAAAAAAAAAAGTTTTTTTTTTAAACTCTAAGACATGAGTTCAGAAAGGAAAGTAATTTCTATGCAGTTTTTTAGAAGTAAGAATAATTTTCTTACTCTTGAGGGGATTGCTAACAATTTTGAGAACAGGTACCCAAGTAATTCACTTAGTAAACTGTTATTAGCTGTCTGATATAGTCATCTACCTTTCAGATTTTTGTAAGCATATTTATTCTGTAATTTATTCCAATGAATAAATCAGGCAGCCATAGACTTGACATGAAAGTAACCCTTTTTTGTCTTGAGGGTAACCTCTCCACACAATTCAACATTGGCAGCTAGGGGTGAGGCATACTGTTTGGTGCAAAGAGCCTGAAAAATACTGACATCCATTTTAAGGAAAATTATTGAGATGATATTTTTATATTTCTTGGTGGTTAGTACTGCATATGTTTATGTTGTTGTTTTTTTTTAATCTGCTTTAACTGCATATGTCTCTGAGTGGATGACAAGTCAGGACTGATTATCTTTCTATAATCATTGTTCTTCATATGGGAAAAAGAAAATGTTCATTTTTCATCATGTGAGTTTCATTATTACTTCTGGTTATTGTAAAACAGCCTCCATTAATCTTGTTTTCTATTTCCTTGATACTTGCTTACAATGGAGATGGAATAATACATTTGATATTTGAAATTGGATGGGTGCCTCTTTCATCTATCTTTATGTTATCCAACTACTCTTCAACCTACCATATCTTATCCTTTGGCATTCATGTTATTTGTATATGAAAGATAAAGTCTTCTTGAACAGAAGTGTTCTTTCTCTGACAATATCACAGAGAATGCAGTCAGTGTGCTCCCTACAATATTTGCTTTTCACTGTCATATCCTCAGCAGTATGATCTCTGCATCATGCTTGGGGTTACACATTCTTCAAAGAGGAAGCCATAGCACACTGTGTGACACTATCATTTCTATCCAAATGGGAATCATCACTGCAAATGTGACCAAGGTTTTAATGTACAAAGGCACCATGCAGAAATAATGTATTAAGTTAGCATATCCCTCAGAATTTTTCCATGTTAAATATTTTCATTAGTCTTTTCATATAGAATTTCTTCACTGTTAAGCTTAACTACAATTCTGCTTTTAATTCTACTGATATGTAAATATGTGGCTAAATTCTCATATTATGTTGTCTAAAATCAGTCCATTCCTATTGTGGATATTCTTAAAATCTCCCTCCATTTTCAATAACTGAAAGATGTGACAGATTTCTTGAAATTGTGTTTGTTTATATGTGAATTAATTATAGATTGCTATTAAAAAAATAGGAAAATATCTTAAAGTAAAATTCATGGGAGTTAGATAATGATTACTGTGCCAGGCTCAAAGTTTTTGAAATAAAGCAGAAATAACTTCAAATGTTGCTCCTCACCACCTAGATTTCAGAGCAGTAATTACTGTCATGATTTTTCTCTGTTGTCAAACGAGAGGAAAAAAGAACAGAGGATCTGTCTCCTGTTTGTTTCACTTAAACAGAAGTTGACAGATTCATAACTCCTATCTGGTTAGGAACTTTCATGTGCCAGTACTTTCTGTGAGTTCTTACTCATTTTTCTTTCCTTTTGCATGTCATCTGCACCTCAGAAAAACTATCTAGCATTTGTTGTCTATATCAAGATTACATTTCATAGGCTATTGCAGAACTGTATTGTCATATAGCAATGATATGCCATCAGATTTTTTTTCCCCGTCATAAATAGATTTTTTCTTCTTCAATGCAACAAACTGTTCACTTAGCATGAAAATGTGGGAGCACTAAGTGCTTGCATATCATTTGTCAAAAAAAACGAAAAGGAAAATAATGCAATTGGAATCATCTGTCTTGTTAATCAGGAAAAAAAAAATGTAGCACTCATTTCCAGGACATAACATATGGTTAAAGGATCTAAAACTCCATCATCATCTATTCAGTCTTTTCATGATGTGTGAGATATAGGACAAAATATTTACTCAGGTATAGCATAAATGTGTCCATCTTTTAAGATAGTGCTATTCAAAGATCTAGTTCATAGAGTAATACTCAAACATGGCAACCTCTGGATTTTTACCCTAAAAACAAGAGTAACACAATCCTCCTGACTGTGCAGAAAAGCTTTTATGTGCAAGTCAAGTGTAATTATTTTATATAGCCTGGACACTTCACTTGGGAAAGGATGAGCATAATCCTCCTTCTTGACCTCCTCAGCTACCAGATTTGGACAGTGAGCACCAGATCTGTACTGCTTTGTGTGTTCCTTCAGCATCCGGTAGGATATACCTTTGTGTGTACCTTTGTGCTGCTCACACCTCTAAGCAGACAAGAATTAATAAATATGACAACACAGTGATGGGAACAGCCAGTTTTCATAAATGCTTCCTCTAGAGCAGAGTGTTCTTGTTGCTTCTGAGAATTCATGGGATAAAGAGGAGCTGTTCTCTTTAGGTACCTGCAGACCCTACATCCTCTGGTGTCCTCAAATAGCATACAGAAAATGGGAAGAGGCCTCTTGCCCAGACAGTTTTTTCACCGTAACATTATCAGAGCTCTCTAGATTGCTGAAAACCAGCAAGGAGTAACTAGTACACAATGACTTCACAGAAAAATTATTTAGAGACACAGCATATTACCTGGGATGTTACCTTACAAGGTACTGACTTGCAATCTGCAGGATGTTTGTCATTCCCACCTCCTGAATGTTCATACAACATCAGGATGTGAAGCCTCATTAAAGATTTGAAGTTAAAGTTCTTGCTTGGATTGGGACTCTACCAAGCTTGCCTAAAACTTCTAGTTGTACCAGTTTCAGACTGCCTTAATATATTAGTATATTAAAAGACTTGATGCTGTAATTCACCTGAGATAAATGGCTAATTTGCCAGGCTTAGAATGTGCCACAGCAGCATGATTATGAGTGCTTAAGCTCTTCTTTCACATAAAAAATTAAAACAAGTACAAACAAGTATTAAAAAATAATTTACCATTATGTTCTGTAAATATTGTTGGAAAAATTAATTCAAGAACTGTGTGAGTATGGGTTGGCTTCCTATAAAATGTACTGACCGCTGAATGATCATGAGTCTTTATATCACTAAAAAATCCTTGTCTTTTCTAGAACCTAGAAATACTCTGCAGTGCATATGTACAAAACAAAAGTATTTTATGTAATCAGCAGCTCATGAGAAAACAGGTTAAGAATTGTATATGCAGCTTAAATTGCAGTTTCCTTTAGGAATTATGATATATTTCTGACGAAAAAGGAAATTCTGAGAGACCTTATCAAAACTCCTTTCCTGTAGTTCTCGGATTCAGGGAATGACTTTTATTTGCCTGGCTTGCTGCAAAGCCCATGCATCTATGGTAAAGCATACAGGAAAGTTGAGATCATTCTCGAGCCTTCAATTGAGCATACCCATTCACATCTGAAACATAATAGTCTTTCCTTGTCCAGCTTCTTCTATCACATGTTTTGTTATTCACTAGTTTTGGCTACAGCAATGAGTGCATCGTCTCATCTAACCAATTAACTCAAAATATATTCAAATGTTTATCATTTTTCCTATCTGATTTCTGTAGCTGGGGAATGCAGCTCTGACAGCCTTCCTGAAATTAGACCATTGTTTCTTGAATTATAAGAACAAAGCTTTCAGAGAAGCAGATACAAGACAGTCACAGTAGGGATTCTCAAATCTGAAGTGTCAGTAGTATTAACATACTTGAGCTGTTCCTGAAGTTCCATGTCTCAGCAGAGATCTGGCAGCTGCAGTTGCTGTGGATGTCTTGCAACACTGCTGTTAAGAGAATACATGCCAGCATGTGCGTGGTTGTTGGCCTGCTTGAACTAAATCCGATTCTTTAGACTAAGCAAAGGAATAAGTTGCAATATTTACTCTGATGTTTAGTATGCATGTTTGCGTTTATTTTGTCAGGTTCTTTCTAAAGTAAACCAGTCTAGTCCAACATAAACACCCTTGTATCACTGTGACTGTACGGTATTGCTAGATAATTACCAAGAATTCACAATGCTACTTTTTAATCTTATGTTCTGTCAAGAAAACAGAGTCTTTCAGGTTATCTCATGCAGTTGCCAGGTATAGCTATATGTTTCACAGGCAATATGTCAGAACTCCTTTGTCAAGAGACTCTGAGGTGGATGTAGGAAGTGAAACATAAAGAATCAGATACAGCTGATGACCAGGTGCTTATATTTCTTTCATCATCTCTCTGAAGCTGCAATTATGATGACCTTTCAAGTTTATGGAACATATTAGCAGAGGTATTTGTCAGTGAGAATACATGAACTTCCTAAAGTGGAATACTTGAAATATGAAGAATAAACATCTGTAACACTTCATTGAAATGCTTCTATTTTTCTATCTGCATAAGAGTACATAACAGGAAGAGACTTTACCTTAGAAGAAGTTAGGAAAAAAAATGTAAACATGTGTCTAATTTGTTCACATAATTACTGCAATTAATCAATCAGACTGGGCAGTTGCACATGAAATAACTGCCACTCATGCATACCATAAACTGCTAGGCCTTACCTTCATGCAATCATAGCAAAGCCACATACAAATAAAATTCAGAGTTACAATCTGTTATTTCAGCAACTATGATGTATTGATCTCCCAGGTCTTCCTGAAAGCTGGTGTGGTCTGTTAAAGATAACTGGTGACTTTGTCCAGCCAATGGAAGCTACGACCACTTCAGCTTGAATATTAGGATTGTGCTCATACTAATGAGTATAACATCAACATTGTTACACTCATTCCTAGCTTTGTTTACTAACTACCTAAATTTGCATGAAAGAATCACCTATATTCTTTGGCAGCTTCTGGAATACATGAGAAAAAGCCTTAGGCTGGATGTAACATTTTCAAGCCTGTCTTTTAAATAAATCCATCAGGAATTCACTTTCCTTTTCTTTTAAAAAAAAAAAAAAATCAACAAGGAGTTGTTGAAGCTGAGCTGATTTCCCTACTACACAAATACACTGAGTTCAGAACAAAATGAGCTTGTAGGATCCTGCTGAGCTTGTAGGATCCAGCTGCATGCACATAAATTTCTTCAGGGCAGGCTTGGACAGCACTGCTAAGTTTCAGATCACAGAATCCCATTGTTTTCTATTACAGAATGGATACAGAAGAACTTGCAAATTTCTGCTGCAATTCCTTCAAGATTATTGAAATTATGCCTGTGTAAGAGAAAGCAGCTGGCAAAACTGCCTGCACTCTGAAGACCATCTAAAGATTCCCCAAACATCTGCATGTACTGTGCAAAAAACTCTCCCTCAAGGTCCTGAAGCATTAATATGTGTGATGTGCGTTCTCCTTACAAAGAAATACATATCCCAAACAAAAAGGATTATTGCTTTTGGGGGGAGGAGTGACAGATGATGATGGAGAAATAAGTTCTACAGCCTAAATAATACCTCAGACTAAGTAAACATAATCCTGGTTTTAGCAATAAAAGCTTTCAGTGATATTCCTGTGTATGCTAAGAGACATTTTTGTACCAATATGCCTCATTCTCAGTATTATGCAAGGTGCAAAATCTACGAAAGACACTCTTATTTTCAAGCCTTTACAGCTCTAAGGCTAGATTCAAAAGGGAAAACCAAGTTTTTCTGGTGATTTTTATGAGAAGGTAGTAAGTCCAAGGAAGATCACTTGGTCTGAAATTGTTAACTGGAAGTACAGCTGGAAAAGGAAATTGAAACTTTTAAACTGCTTTGCCTCTGAGTAGGCTCTTTGCCTGACATTGATGAAAACTTTCAACAGCCCAAATGAGTTGAAACTGTCTTCTAGATGTTATTTAATGGTTACTCTTAATTTTAGGAAGCTCAGGAATTTAAACAGTGGATAGTTGTATGTATATATCTTTCTTTGCAAGAGTGGTACAGGATCCCAGAATATCTGAGGTTGGAAGATAAAAGATCTGGAGATCAATTCCCCTCCTCAGAGCAGGGTCAACAAGAGCAGGTCACTCAGGTTGCATCTCCATTTCTTTTATTTATTCTGCTTTGGTCTCTTTAAATAAAAGAGTAAAAATTTTATGTAGTAGTACTTCTACTAAAACCAGAGCCTAGGAAAAATGATACATGAATGAGAGAAAAATGAACCCTCTTAATGAACTCTGTATCTCTTGCATTTCATTATACTTGCTTATGTTCACTAGGTAGCTTAAATAACTTCACTTTGAAGTCATGATATAAAGAACAGTATAAATTTTGTACAGTTGTGCATAGCAGTATCAATATTTACATTGGTAAATAGTTTTATTAGCCTCTGCTTTCACATTGCTGAATATACAGCACAGCAGTTGAAGTGCCTGTATGAGGTTAACTTGAAACCAATCTGAGGTTGTTTGGGCTCATATGTAAAGTAAATAAAAGTGATCCTGGCCATCTGATATCACTTGTCATATTCCTTGTATCTCCTGGCATTAACAAGGTCACTGAGACACATGATACCCTTTATGTTCTCTTTACCCGAGGCTTCTCAAGTCACTGATATTGCTGTCTATAACAATGCAGTGAAATACTGGTAGGATGGTGATTTTAAATGACCTTTGTTGTACTCTTCCCATTTAAAATATGAAGACATTTTATAGATCAATTGTCTCTCTTCTTAATGATTATATAGGTTCTCTTCGCTTGTGCATGGTAATGCTGGGAAAAAAAAAACAAAAACGACAAACAATAAACACAAACCACCACAATAATCACCAATATAAGAAAGCAATGGCTATATTTACAGCTGCCTTAGTATATCCTAGAAGTAAGAAACAATTGCAGTTTAATTATCCAGGTCTCTGGGTTTACCATAATCCTTGTAGTATATCT
Source organism: Chloroceryle amazona (assembly GCA_027560015.1). Classification (NCBI taxonomy): domain Eukaryota; kingdom Metazoa; phylum Chordata; class Aves; order Coraciiformes; family Cerylidae; genus Chloroceryle; species Chloroceryle amazona. The sequence goes on along the minus strand of JANHFX010024500.1, from coordinate 9,347 downwards.
GAGAGACTGTTTTAAATATTTTCCTATGTTAGATTCTGGTGTTTTAGCTTAGATAATGCACAAAACAGGAGAAATTTTCAAAAAGTTAATAAGTCTTGAGGCTTTTGTTTGAAAGGTGAATGGCATTTTACAAAATTAATAGAGGACATGAAATGTACCATATAGAAAACTGTATGTTTATTGAAGTAATTCAAAAACAGTGGCAGTGTCCATAACATTATTTGCTAACTACCTTGTCTTTCACAATACAGTTTATCTGTATAGAACCATATTATGTCAACTGAGGACAGAGTTTGTTTTCAGCACTTTATTTCTCCATTTTCCAAAGTATTATAGCCTATCTTTTCAGCTCTTTGGATTATCTGCCCCACTGATTAAAAAAAAAAGTTGTTATATACATCTCTGGGTTGAGCTTTCACTTAGCAGACTCTTCTTTCAGTAAGTTGCTGCTCTCTAAATTTTGGGGCGATTTATAGCTACCTGTTGATTCCATGATCCTTTGTGGGGTGTGTATAGATAAATAAATAAGCCTCTCTCTATGAGGCTATATATATATCTGTATATCTGTACTATATCTGTAGTTCAGTAATATCATAGATCACAGAATTGTTTCAGGTCAATGACACCAACAATTAGCCTAACACTTTCAAGTCCACCACTTAATCATGTCTCTAAAGCACTGCATCTACATGTCTTTTAAATACTTTTAGGGATGGTGACTCAGTTGCTTCCCTGTGAATCCTGTCCCAGTGTTTGACAACCCTTTCAGTGAATGAATTGTACCAAATATCCTATCTAATCCTCCCCTGGTGTAAACTGAGGCCACTTCCTCCGGTCATATCACTTTTAACTTGGGAGAAGATACTGACTATTGCTTAGTATAGTGGTATTTCAAATGTGCTTCAGTGTATTCAGCACATCACAGAGCAGACTGTAGAAACTCACACACCCTCCCTCAAACATTTGTGTGTCACCAACAGGCTTATCACTATTGAGCCTGGATTTATATCTTTCCCCTTTCAAAACTGTTTTAAAGCTCTTTCACTGAGCTCCACTAATTTTTGCTCAAAGATCCTTTTCCCTTTGGGAAATGTGTACCCCACCTGTCACCTGCAGACCTGGTGTTGTATACACCAATCTATGATCAAAAACCCCAAAATTCTGCCAGTGTCACTGGGCTCAGACCCAGGGATTTATCCGATGAGTCTTTGTGTTTTTCCCTCATCACTCCATGCAATCAGAAGGATAGAGGAGAAGACTGTGCTGCAGGTCATGAACACAGAGAGCCCCAATTACATACACCAATGTGACCACAAACCCTAAACCAACTCAGGTATAAATGGAGCCCACTAGAAGCTCCTTTGAGCCAGCCTTCCTCAGAGTCGCAGGTTGGAAAACTCTCCCTTTGGATTGTAACTTCCAAAGTAACTTCCAAGGACTGAGTGTGCTTTGCTCATAGGTGAGTCATTGGCACATTTTGAGTCATCATTCTAAACTGAGATTCAGTTATACACAGTGTACTATTAGCTTCCAAGTGACATCCTGAACATGTAAATAAGTGGTCCAGTGCGGTTCCACTGTTCTACCTTTTTCTGACACTACTAAACTGATTTTGGAACATATTTTTTTTCTTTCAGCAACCTTTGCCGAGCTCTATCACAAAGCAGAGGCTCTCCTCTCCCTGAGTGTTCACTGCTGCACCAGTGCTGGCACAGAGCAGGGCACTCCCTGCAGCCTGACACTGGGGTAGCAGCATGTTCCAAATGGAGGCCTGGCTGGGTACCAGCACCAGCTGTGGTGGGTTGTTCACAAGCTGAGCTTGGAGAACACATGGCCTCCTGTCTGGTGGATCCCATCTCTCCCCAGTTCAAGAGAGACAGGAAACCATCCTGTCTCAAAAGAGATAGACAGAGGAGGGCTATGAGGATGATTAAGGAACTGGAATCTCTCTCCTGTGAGGAAAGGCTGAGACCCCTGGGGCTGTTTAGCCTGGAAAAGAAAAGACTGAGAGGGGATTTAAGCAATGTTTATAAATATCTGAAGGGTGGGTGTCAAGAGGATGAGGCCAGTCCCTTTACAGTGGCACTGGAACAGGATGCCTGGAAAGGCTGTCGTGTCTTCTTCTCTGGAGACTTTCAAAATGCACCTGCATGTGATCCTCAGTAACCAGCCCTAGGTGAACCTGCTTTGGTAGGGGGCTTGGACAAGAAGATCCCCAGAGGTCCTTTCCAGTCTCCACCACTCTGTTATTCCATGTCAACTGCTGTACCACACCCTGGCTGCAATACTGGGAAAGGGCAGGCTTAATGAAGATCTGACCTTTACTGACAGTAGACTGAAGTGATTTTTGTCATAACTAGTGAAAAGTTCTGGTTTTGTATAAAGGTCATTTCTGTGTATTTCTTGGAGATACTTGCATAGATCACCCTCCTTTTAGTAGTTTATCTTAAAAAAGAAAGTGACAAAACTTAACCCTTTGAACAAAACTATCTTTGTAAAAGAGACTTCACAGAACTTGAGGCAGGTATCTCTCCAGTTTATGTAGAGAAGCTTGGAAGCTTAGTATTGATATAATTATTCTGTCATAAAATCATGAAAAAGAAAGAAAAGAGTGTTCAGATTTGAAGAGGGTGGAGGGGCTTTCATGGTATTAGATTTGCTCTCCATGGAGGATTTGTCAGGTAGAACCAACCTAGTTTTGAACTCTTAAATTTTGAAAGCCTCCAAAATACTAGTGTGTAAAAACCTCTCTTCTGATAAAAAGGGAAAATCCCCAGCTTAGAGAGAAAGGATTATAGAAACTATTTTTAAGCACTGTGTAGTTTTAGTTCTCATATTGAATGTTATCAGTAGTAGTATGACATGAGTGAATAATGAGAAAATCATAAAATATTTGGTTTGTTAACTAAAGAAAAACATGAACATTCACTTTGTTGCACAGTGTGATTTTAAAATATTTTTTTTCCTAGATAATTACAAATATTTGATTTTTCAACTGTTTTGTGATTCCAAGGCAAACAAGGTGATCTGGGGAAAAAAGCCCAAAATTACTGTAAGATGCAGGTATGTTAAGTCTTATTAGACTTGATGAACACTGCAAATAGTTGTATGTGTTGAACAACACTTCTGAGGGCTGACTGGTCTCTTCTTTATTTAACAAAGCAGCATAAAAGTGCCTAATATTTGAGAAGAATCAGCACTATCAAGGCACACTGGAAAAGTTACCTTTGCAAACCCTGAAAAAAAATTCCAAGTGATGAATGTTACTTTTAAGTGAAGTCTCCAGTACCTTTACAGATACAGCAAAGTGGGATAACTTTGGGTAAATCTACATAAGGAAGTGCACAATTATTGTGTGCTTAAAGGAGATGTCATTAATCCACTTTCTTTTACCCTGTCTTCCAAATCAGTAAATAAAACTTCCTTCTGGTAAAGAAATAAAATGGTTTTGTCTCAAGTAAGCCCTACTTCTTGTAGTTTAAAGGGTAACAGGCATGAAGTGTGAAGTCTGAATAAAGCTTTTTCTATGGCTGGGGCAGCACTGAAGCTTTTTCTCCCATTTAGGTTATATGATATTAGATGAGCAATCAGCTGAACAGTTTTCTGCCTGTGGGAGCACTGGAAGACTGGTTCTCACAGTATTTGTTGTGTGTTCTTTACTTTTCTCATCAGCCGTGGCTAAACTTGGCCATAGTTTTCAAAGGTTATCACAGGATCTTGGGCATACATTTATAAAAAATTAATTTTCCTAGAAACCAAAATAGTAACTTCAGAGAGTAATTAGCTCAGTGTACTAGTTATAATACTCTTGGGTGATCAGAACCACCAAAAAAAAAAGCACTATCTACACTCCAGAGTTATTCCAGCTTAATTTACAGGGGTACTGATAATAGTTTACTAAAAACAGTTGCCGCATGCTTATTTGGATTGATAAACTGAGCTAAAAGTGTTGGTTATATGATATTGCAATTAATTGACCAAGACTCAAATTTTATTTATTTTTTTTTTTAAAGACAGTCTGTTGGAAAACTCAGTCTAGGCTTTATTCAGTGTATGTGAGTATTGACAAAGGATTTTCCTTATGTTGGTGGTAAATTCTTAATTCCTCAGTTTCAAAACCCTTACCTAGAAAAGGAAGTATATCCAAAATTAAGTTCTTATTAAATGTACTGATTTCCACAGAAAAGTTTTATATGAAGCAGCTTTTATAGTTAAGTTAACAAGAAAATCCCCTGGATCTAAGCTTAAAGGTGGTGAAAGAAGTAGCTGCAGATTTTTTTTAATTATATTTATTATTTTCCTTAAATTATCCTGTGAGCTTTGAGGAAATACTTGTGATAATATGTAGGAGTCTTGAGAAATCATCTGATAGAATCTAGAATGAGATGTCAAAGGATGGACGTCAGCAGTGCTTAGAAATGTTGACATAGATTTGGGAGTTGTCATTGTCAAAAGGAAAATTGAAGCCCTGAAAATTATGCCAGCCATGAAGTAGTTGTAAGATGAACCTGGATCCTGAGTATCTGTGTGCACAGAGATGAAATAGTTCACATTAAAAAACATGTCAATATCTCTGTCTGACAGATTTTCAGAGGTACAAGCATCAGACCCTAACCATACAGTCAAGGAAGTGGTGATTTAATAGTTGATTTCTTGATGGTCTTTTGTTTCTTTACTTCTATGTTCCTTTGAAAGGGTTTCTCTGTTTGTTAAATTAGGCTATTATAAGTAAAAATTATAAGTTTGGATTGTTCCTGAGGAAACATAAGTGTCTCTGAAGGTTCAAGTGTGGTGGAATGAGAGAAAAGACTAGGTACATCACCCATTTTGAGTGTCCTCTTTCAACAAGAATTACATGCTGCAAACAGGTAAATCTGGAACTGATTTGATGGACATAACATGCCACAAGTCCCGAGTTCTTGCCTCAGATTTTCATGCCTCTTGATCTTCTCTGTAGCTTGATTATTACTCCTATTCTTACCTACTTTATTATTTTGATACAAGGCAGTGAAGGAAGGGAAGGGATACTGACTCTATTCAGTATTAGAAGACCTTAGCCATGCATGTATTTTTACTTATTCTTCCTTGAATGGCTTACTGTTTATATAAAATAGTGCATTTGAGTAATAATATTTTGAAGGACTGAAGCCTACTTATTAGCTGTGATTAGTTTTGATGTCTTTCAAGTTTTAAGGAACTGGTAGAGGTACAGTGATATTTAGAGCAATCACACTGCTGTAGGTATAAAACCCAAATGTATTTTAAAAACAAATAAACAAACAAAAACCCCAAAACAGAAAAAATGACACAAAAATTCTCAAACAAGCATAACTCATCAAGACATTATTTTCAGCCTGGTAGAAACTGCTACTGACAATAACCCCAAACTGGAAATGTATTTGCAGCTGGCATGATGGAATTAGCAGGGGACTTTAGTGTAAGTGGTGTCCTCAATTACTTTTGCTGGTTTCTTAATAATTTTTTAATTTTTTACAATTTTCAAGAGTAACTAGAAAAGTTATTTTAAAAATAATGATGAAATGTCTCTTCTTTTTTCCATTCTTAGGCTTCAAAAAGTCATGGAAGGAAAAAATTACTAATAAAATACAAGAGGCTTTAGGAGACCCTGTGAACATCTGCAGTATTTTTGCAGAAATCACATTATAACAGGGTCTTTCTGGCTCACTCTGAATATGTGCATGTTTGGGTTTTATGTCCATGGTCAGAATTACTTCTATAGAGAAGTACTTCTGGAAACTGGGTCTGTGCCACATCAGCTTTCTGTTTTAAAGAGATTGAGGCAGCAATTAACAGTACAGTAACAAGTGCCTGGGGCATTACTAAACCCTTTCACTGACCCTGTACAAAGTACTATGTGATTTTTCTGTAATGTCTGATGAGCTTCTATATTCCGACTATACAAGAAACGACTGAACTACTCAAAAGTGATTAAAAATATTGTCCTGGGCACAGCTGTAATGAATGTTGATGGGACCAATACTCTGACCCAGTGTAAAAACCACAAAATAAACTTTTGAAATTTAGGTTGTTTGACCTCAATTTATTATAAGGTATTTTTCTAAGGTCTCTTGTGCAATGAAGTAATAACTGTTGCAAATTAAAATCATTTATGCAAGATGGTAGCACACCCACTGAAAGATTGAAAAATGGGGAAAAAAAAATTTTGAGGAACTAGGTGGAAATAAAGGCCACCTCTAGCTGAAAGTAATGAATACTTAGAAACTGGTAACTTTCTTGATAACATCATATCGGGGGGTTGATTTTATAGAAAATCCACATAATTCTTTAAATTCCTTGTAATAATTAAAAAAAAAAAAGATACATTAAATCATCTTAGGATATTAAATGTCAGTTTGGTTTCATGTTTACTTTTAGGTATTATAAATATTAATCTTTTTGTGAAAGGATGCCTGAAATTTAAGTGGAGACAAGAACATTCATATCAAAGCAGAAAATTCCAGCTTCACCAAAATGATCTTTTCTTCCTTCACTTTTTAAGGAGATGGTAATGTTGTGCTTGCAAAAGAAAGTATTACACCCAGAAGAGTTTAAAAGTTCCCTTTTTACCTGCTCTTAGTAATGTTTTAAGATTTAAATAACTCTTCACAGCAGCACTGTCTGATAACTGTTTGTTTGTTTGTTTGTTTTCCAGTCATAGAAAATGAATTAGTAAAAGCTATGTGCTGTAAAAAAAAATATTTAATTAATTTTTGCCTGGCTGCTAATTGAACCTAATTATATTGAAAAGCAATAGTGAAATGTTCATTTTTCAATTATTAATTTTAAATAACGGCTTTAATTTGGGGCAAGAAATCTGTACATTAATTTATACTTTGTTCTTCAAAATCATGCAGGTCTTCACAGACTGCAAAGAGTAGCTAATACACTGTGTCTGGGGTGTGTGTGTGTGTGTGTATATATATGTGAAAAAGTCTATAGGTATGAGGAAAGACCACCTGTGCTTCCAAAGAAGCTTTCTTTGCTCACATGTCTATCTGTGTGGTTTTCGGACGTGCCTTTTGTTAGCTTTATGGTTCAGATAACCAGCAACAGTACTGGATCTTTTGTACATTTACCTTTGCCTTTCTTTTCCCCTTTTTCCATTTTTCTAAATGTAAAAAGAATGTTCAAGGCAGTTGGCTGGTTCTAATCTCATCTTTTCAACTTAATGCTCTTGTTTACCTGGTAATTTTTCAGTACTGGGGACCTGCTGTTGGATATTGTTTTTTCTTAAAGTATAATTTCTCATCTGGCTTATTAGCCCAGGGAACTAACGCGGTTTGAATTTCACACCTGCTCAGGAACTTATCATTTATAGATAAAAAAAAAAATGTTCTGCTGAAAAAAAAGAAAAATAAAGGGAAGGGGAAAGGGGAAAGGGGAAAGGGAAAAAGGGAAAGAGGAAAGGGAAGGGAAGAGGAAGGAGGAGGGAGGAAAGGAAAAAAAA
>JANHFX010024498.1:52117-64360 GCA_027560015.1 Chloroceryle amazona | reverse complement strand
TATTTATGAATAAATCATAGAATACCAGGTTGGAAGGGACCTCCAACCTTTTAAGGTAAACTACATATGTATATAGTTTAAATGAGATGGCCCAGCACCCTGCCAAGCTCAGTCTTAGAACTGTCCAGTGTAGGAGAACCCACCACTTCCCTTGGGAGATTTTCCAATATCTAATTGTTCTCGTGGTGTCCATTCTATGCGACTCCCTGTAAAAAGTGAGTCTCCATCTTCCTGGTAGCCACCTTTCATGTACTGGTACACATAGATATATTGGGACAGATGCTCAAAAATGTTTACTGTTAGGTGTGCATGGTCAAAGAAGTTTGGAGACCACTGCTCCGTGTCACATTGGAGCCACCTTGCACTGGACATCTGACCAGCTGCAGAGCAGGCATCTTGGTACGGTTTAGGACACCCTCGTGGCTAATCTCAAATCAGTAGCATAAATGAAACAAGTTACCTAGTTTTTCCATTATGGAAAATTATGGGTGCATGACAGAGACAGAGCAGGCTGCTAACATGGACATAAATATATTACTTCCTGTGTACTTGTGTTCATCTTCTACTTGGATTGCACTTAATATTTGAAGAAATTCTTTGCAGTTTTCCTTGCTCTAAAAAGAAGGTGGATATACATTGGAATGCCAGCATTGCAAAACCATATGTCTGTTCTAGTGGTGACTCCAGGATTTATAATACAAGGTGAGTGAGACATCTTTAGAGTGCTCCATGAGTAATGGCTGCATCTTCCAAAAATAGGTTTTTGAACTGAGGAAAAAATATGTATCCTTTTAGCAGATATTCTAAAATAGCTCTGTCAGTGATTAAAAGAAATGAAAAGAGGAAGTAGGTGTTACAGTATAATACATGTTTTTATTGGCATCCTACAGCAGAAATGCATTCTGTGAGAAGAGACTGAAGAAATTCCATGTGTGTTAAAAAATTAGGTAAGAAAATAATTTACTTATTAAGAATTTATTAAGTCATGAGGAGCACAAATAACTCTTTTCACAGTTTGACTGACAGGAGTGATTGTTTTGTGGAAGTATTTGTTCAGTCTTTGTAGTATGAAGAGATTGAGTTTGTCTAGACTGGAGAAGAGTGTTTCGAGGGCTTATGTGGAAAGGAGCTTGTAGGCAAGACAGAATTCCCAGGCTCCAGACTGAGGGAAAAAGGTCACATCTGGAGATTTTATTCTTTTTTATAGTTGAAAGGTGTCACTTGAACAGATTGCCTAGGGAATTTATACACCCCATCATTCTTTCTAAGAAGGCATTAGATAAACATTTCATGTCAGAAATTGAACTGCTTCTGCCATAGGGAATGGATATGAACAAATAAGATCCTCTGCAGCCTTATTTGTTTTGCAAAACTGTAAATGCTATTTCTTCTATTGTACGCTGAGTTAAACAAGGCTAAATCTAGGTTTTACTTTTTCTCTCAGTGAGACAAATTCCAAAAAAGTAAAACACCCCAGATTAATATTTAATTTATAAATTCCCCAAGGTCCCATGGATTATAAGTGATGTGTTTTTATTTTGCTATATTAATTGCATAATTATGTTGTACTGTGTTGAACTGATTACTATAGCAAGCCATGTTTTATTGAAAATGTCTATATGGAATTCAAGCCTGACTACGGTTAAATAAAGGTGTGAAAGATTTTCCTGTTTATGGCAACATCAGGGTTTCAGTGTTATACCTACTGATCTAGTTAATTCATTTAGCTAACTATATATTTAGCTCTTGATCAATTGTGTATTTCCCCCTGTGTTTTATGGTGCCAAGTACTTAATAACCACACATCCATCTCAGGAAAAAGCTGAAGTTTAGAGAACTGTTTACAGAATTTAAAAGCCCGTGTCAGATTTTGCCTTCTGAAGCCACTTGGGCTTCATAAAGAGATATTTTACTCAGCATCCCTTTCCAAAGATCTGCCGGTGTAAAATGTGGGTGAGGTGCCTGCAACAGCAGAAATGAGTAGGATGAGGACTGCTTAACAACGAAAACCAAAAGTCAGATCGCTGCTCATCTTATTTTACTTGTGCTTCATGGGTCTGCTGCATGCACATGCATTCAGTAAGCTGCCAAGGGGGGAACTGAAACTGGTATGGTGAGGGTGAGGGAAGGGTATGTGAGATGTGGTTGCTGCAGGGACAGTGGAGTGGAGGAAGGTGACCTGTACTGGTATTGACACACCATGACCAGCTGGTAAACATGGGGAGAAAATGGACTTCTCTGTGGAAAGGTTTCACTGTCCTGGATGGGCATCTGTGACTTCAGACACTGTCAAGAGGTGTCTGCACATTTGGGCAAAGCTGATGAAGACGTAACTGAATTAATACTCCCTACTGCATTCAGAGCTTATGAATACTCAGGTTGACAATACACAGAACTTTTCAAGTATTTAAAGTAAAGCTAATAAATTAAAATTAAGCAGTAAGTTCTTTCCATGACAGAAGTGAGGGGTTTGGTGGTGTTTTCTATTTTTGCTATGGAACAGTTAGTGTGAAAGTCTGTTTTTTGTCTTCCTTCCACTGTTTTCCTCACAGGGCAATTACTTGACCAATTAGGATAAACCCCAAGGTACCACTGGAAAAGTACAGTGGGTTTCACTGGTTTCTATATGACTTTTTTTGAGAAGAATGATATGTTGTGTAAGGGAATTGATAACTTCTGTAGAAAGTCCCATTAAAGGATTAAAGCAGAGCCTGAAGTCTTAGAAGCTTTTCTTCTCCACTTCTGTTTGGTAAGACACCATAACCAGGGAGTTCAACATCATAGCCTGATGTACGTCTCTACCAAAAGGATAACTCCTAATAGCAAATGTCCAAGATGCTTCCTCTTCTGTTCAGCTGTGCTATTTTTTCAAGTGCTTGCTTCTTCACACACACACAGCATCTGTATTCTGTTGTTTTTTTCTCTCAGTTTTGTGCCCTGACTTTTATTTAGTAAATTACTGGATCCTGTAAAACCATGTACACAAATTAGAGTAGATAAAAAGTAAGCAGAAGGGCACTATTTTTTGCTTTCAGTGTGACATCCATAAGGATGTCACAGGAGCTGTGATGGCGAGCTTCCCCACGGGAAGTGGCTGTGAGGCTGGCAGGGGCATGTCTTCACCAACCAGGGTCCATCCTGTAGCACCCAGCAAGGGAGCAGGAATGGGATGGGATGGGATGGGATGGGATGGGATGGGATGGGATGGGATGCGATGGGATGGGATGCGATGGGATGGTGACCAGGTCCAGACCAGAGCCCTGCAACTGCCCAGCAAAGCCACCGTGATGGGGCTGGTGCAAAGCCCAGCAGTGTGCAGTAGGTGATGATCAGTAGGAACAAGGTTGGGTGCTGAGTGTGGTGTAGGCCAGGCAAGTACCAAGGCTGAAGACCTGGTCACAAATACAGTTCCCAAGAAAATGGAAGATGTAAATCTGCTTCTGTGAAATTCCCACCTCCTTCTGCCCTGGCTCTTTCCCAGCAGTGTCATCCCAGGTTACCCAGCTGCACTGCAGCAGGGCTGGCCTGAGCAGGGAAAGAGTGGGTAAAGGTGGGTGGCAGAGACAGGAGCTGCACTTGGGGCTTTGGAGAATGGGAGCTCAGCAGCAGAGCTGGTCTGAATTTTTCCTGCAATTATCACTGAGAAACGCTGTTTTTTCACCTAAAGTGTTTTCCTGGAAACATATCGCATTATCAACAGTCGCTAGGTCCTAACTGGGGCACTCAGAGTCATGGTATGTGGGGTCAGCAGTGTGAAAAAGCTTTAGGCAAGGGCCTGCCAAGGGCCAGGGTGGCCATGGCCTGAGGACCCTGAGCTGGGAGCAGAGACTTTTATTTCTCTGTGCAGCAGGCAGTGGGCATACTCAGTAACTCAATAAAATCTCTTTGGTGCACCAAATAGACATGAAGCTTTCAGAAATATCAACCTCCTGGAACAGGGGCAGCACCCAAGCTGTGTTCTGTCTGAGGAAACATCATGATTACTTGGAATCTTTGGGTTTTGAGAAATTTAAAGAAAAAAAAAAAAAAGAAAAGAAAAAAGTCTCTGTGTGTGTATAGTTTTGTTTTGACTCAGACCAACCCCAAATCTTGAAAGTGCTTGAACTTCCCAGAAACCTCAGAACTTTCTGATCATCTCTGGAATGAGACTCACTCTGCTGTTCACCATTTTGTTCCTTATAACAAAAAAAAGTTGATTTCTGCACGTCTTTTTTGGGAAGCACATTGTTCCCTTGTGGCTGTAGCTGAACTTTTCAGAACAGAACATAAAAATATACTTTCACAGTAAAGAGGAGGGAGAGGAGTTTATAGCTGTAATGAGGCAAGATAGATTGGAGCAGGTAAAAGCCTTCAATGTTGAGAACATCACCCTTATTTGCATTGACTTCATAGACCCACAAAGATAATGACTTTTTGTAGTGTGGTATAGATTTACTGCTCTCGGGAGGGGATAAAGGCAGGCAATTTTGAAATCTCTCTCTCTACAGGCAGTGGTTAGACCATAATAGGAAATGTTAGTTGATAACAATGGGGCTTCAGTATGAAGCTGCAATATGCTACTTGATACTTCACTGCACTAAAAATATTGCTAAGGATGTTACTGACATAAGCATGCAAATGAGCTTCATATCACTTGTGTTAAGATACTAAAGGGTCTTCTCAGGCAGTGATGTATCTCAAGTTACACACAGGTAAAAGGTCTCATCTGAACAATACAGAGCTTTTCCACTTCTCACCAGAGGGTGAGCTCTCATCAGAGGCCTTTTTCCTTTATTTATCACTACCTCACCATTCACAGACAAGTGTAGGGTTGTGATTTGGACTAATCCTTCTGTGCAGTTACAGCTGCCTTGCTGAAACCATCTCAATATAAAAGTCTTAATGGAGTTGAGGAAGTGGGCTGTATAGTCTGGCTGACTCTTTGAATGGCTTTTACTTTTGGCAGTTCTGCACAGGGATATGGGTTTAGCTTCAGCTGGGCACAAAAAAAAAGTAAAAATTAATGGTGTCTGGTTTCTGGTGAGATCCTTTAGATCTCTACAGATTTTCCCCTGTGGAGAAAACAGTCCTTTTTTGTTGGCAGTGTAAGTGCAGTTTCATTTATGGATTGAGAATGTGACCCATCCAGGCTATACAATGAAAGCCAATAGTTTTAACTTTCTGTTACCACCTCATGTATGTATGTGTGGTGAAAACTAACTTTTCTATGTACACGGTTGGAAATAAGTCATGCTTTAAATAGATAGATTGAACCTTGAGCTTGTCAAATTGCTATGTGTCCTTGCTTGAAACAGCTTCTGTGCCAGTGAAACTGCTCAGAGATAAGGATGGCTTTAAGTTTTTAATTGTTGGATCTTGAACTGACTTGGTAGTAAATCAAGGTCCTGGCTGTAATTTATAGATAAGTTGTGAGTTAACTGTAGAGGTCAAGGACCCCATTGCTAAAACACAAGGAAGGGAAAAGGAAAGCGATGAATAATTTGCGATTCAGTGCTTCCTTTTTTTTTCTGCCTTCTCATGCAAGTCCATTTTTGAAAATCTGTTTGTGAAACAGCTGAAAAACCCTTTGTGGTCCCTACTAGTGACAAACACCTAGAAAAAGAAAATATAGATGCTATTTTTTGCCTTGTGTTGTATTGATGCAGTTAAAGTTCAGCATAAAATCAACATGAAGCCACAGCATTAAGATAAAAAGATTTATGGCACCTGGCCTGAGTCAGAGATAAAAAGTCTTTTTCTTCAGAGGTGTTTCAGATACCCAGGCCTGGGAGCACGGTCCAGGAGCTCTGAGGCGGATGCAGGTATTTTGCTTCCAGCATCTGGAAATCTGTCACCCCTTAGTTGGGCATTTTAGGATCCTGCTTTGAAGTGGCTACATTCATGTTATCTCAATGCCTTGCGTGGTGATGTGACTTTCAGATTTTTCCTGTAGTTTTTGTAAAAGCTTTTTAAATTATACTTCTAAGCTACCTGGACAAAGCTGTCAGGACTCAGCAATTTTTTCCCGATTCTCTTTCTCTTATTTGCATCAAAGCACCAAACACCCCAAAAATGGGATGTATGGATAATCCCTTCTCACCTTCTGCTTATACTGCATTATTTATCTGCTGCCTCCAAAAGTGCCAGTTTTTCCTGCTGCTTGCAGCTCCTCAGCCCTGCAGATGAGCTTTATCCAGAAGGAGAAGTCAGACACAATAAATACCTTGCAGGAATGAGTCAAATGGAAAAGGGACAAAAGGAAGTCAAATGCTCGGTATAGATGAGTAAGCTGTCCTTCACAGAGGGTTCAGGAAGGAGATAGAAGGCCAAGGGATGAATATAACCTCCTTTTGAGTTCCTACCATCTAAAAAAGATTGCTAAGATATGTGTGCGGGAAAGGGCACGCCAGCAAAAGTAATTCTGAGGACAAGTGGAAGAAAAAGAATTATTGGATGTCAGAGCCCACCTCCCACTCTAGGACAGCAGATGACCATATTTCCATTCCAACCTGTGTGTTGTCAGCCTCAATATCTGTTGTCCAATACCCAAAACCTTTTCATTGTTATAACACCATTTTTTCCTGATCATTGCTGATAAGCACAATCTTTTCAACACTGAAACGTCAACTGAAACTTTAATTTCAGAACACACACTTCAAGACTGAGGGAAAGAAGTCAATGGTGATAGTGTCAAAAAATGTATTAATTATATTAATAGTTTCTTTCTTGTTCTTTCTTTCATGTTTACATTGTTTCTTGAAAAATAGGATACAGCTCCAAAGAGCAATATAGCAAAACAGTTCCAACAATTACCTCCTAGGGTTGATTTTTACTACAACAGTAAAAGAGTGCTTATACGTGGAATAACTTAGATTTCTACAAAGATTGGAGAAGTGCACAATCTTTGCTGGAGCTACCACTGTAAACCAGTGATGGCAACTCTCATACTTGCGTGGCACCACCTGGTGGGTAGTTACACATTGCTACAGCTTCCAAATCCTACATGAGTGATGCCAATTGCTGGACAAGTTTTTTCCATTTTTCCTACAGTTGGACTTGCACTCCAGACCAGATGCACCCACACCCCATCCCACACCCAGGCACAGGTGTAGCTGAGTCCCCAAATCTTTATACCTCCCGTCTCTGGGTCTCAGAAGGAACAGGGCACAGCTGAGGCCAAGTATACTCCAAGACCATCCCCTTGCAAATATTGGAGTCTGGTCATCCATAAATCCTGGGGCAAAACTGTGGCTTGGTTAACATGCAAATACAAAAGAAATGGAGCTGTGGGGCTGGGAGTGCATAAATGCAGCTCCTGCTTCAATGAGCAGTGACAGCAAAAACAAGGTTTTATATCACACATGACTGGCATTAGTAGTCCTTTACATCCATACAGACAAGTAAAGCCAAGGTAGCTTAGCAACACCCACCCTCCGACAGAGGCAAGTGCACAAGGGAAGAGGGGGAATGTGGTTGAAGAGCAAACTATTTCACAATGTTTTTGCAGGGGGAGAGTGATTTTCATGCTATTATCTCCTGGTTTCCACAAGTCTGACATTCCAATCTACTTTTAAAAATGTCATTTTACATGGAATAAATGTTCACCTTCCTTTTGGCGTTTCCTGTTGATCTGGAAACATTTAGCTAGCAGCATATATCTCCATGCAGCAGCTGCAACAACATCCTTCAGAGAAGGATTCATCTACATCTTGCACCAGCAGACTCCTTCTGTGTCAGTGCAGCTGCACAGGGTTCTTCCACCTGGTCATATTCAAAATGGCTGATGATGCTGGATTTCTCTCTTTTCCCTGGAGGGAAATATTTTGTGAATAAATGGAACATATTTAGGTTCAACTCCAGACCAACTCAGTTCCTTTTTAAATGGCATTAACTGGTACCTTTTAATTACAATTTGAAGTTTCTTCTTCCCTTTTTTTTTTGCTCTTAAGAGAAAGTTTTTCATCTCCATAGTAGCAGAAATAAAAGTTTGAAGATATGAATCTCAGTGAATGATAACTCATAAAGCAAGTATTTAAGAAATAATCTGATTTTTAAAACAATCTTAGTATTTCTCACATTTAGGATTTCTAGATGCATGAGGCTGGCAGTAGGACCTCCAGGTAAAAATATTAAGGAATATAAATACAACATTACTTTCTGGTCCCATGCTCTAATTCTGCTTTGTTAAACTTGCATTATCTTTATGCATAGTTAGCAACACCCTAGAGTTAATCTGCTAGAGCATCAGTTGCACCAACTGGTACTAACTCAGCCTCATGTTTTCAATTGTTCTAACCTGTACACCCACAGATATGAAATAGTTATGTCTCTTTATGAGAAATGGGGAGGGAGGGGAGAAAATCACTTTTAGAACAATCTGTTAACAGATTTCATCTAAGCTTCACTCTAAAATAATTCTAAAGTTTCATATCCTGAGTATACCAAGGCCAGTTTTCGGAAGATGCCTGCTGAATATATGCATATGAATATATGAATATATGAATCAATGCAGTAATGAGTTTAACTCATTAAAACACTCTGGAGTTAAGACTTGCCTTTCTGGACTAAGTCACAAAGGACGTGATTCAGCTCCTGTAAATTAAACAGTCTAAAATAGAGGTGTCTGTCTTGTCAGCTGGGGAGAGATGGGTACTTCTAGAAAGAGTTTTCCTTTTATTCCAGGACAGCTATTTCAGAGAGAGGACAGAAATCCAGCCAACAGCTTTTACACAGCTAGTGTGATTCTTATCCAGAAAAACTGTTGCAGTATCAGCTGATTACCATTTGAGCTTTAAACTCACACATATCTGGTCTGACAGGATAGAGGAAGATGAAAGGAAATGGTATTTTAGCTAACAAGACAAGGGAGAAGGTGGCTACAAACTATAGCTGAGCCCAGGAGAAATTGTTCATTGTTAATCTGACCATTTTGTACAACGACCTCAAGTCTGAGTCAAGTAAAGTAATGGTGGCAGTGAAGAGGAGGCCAAGGGGAATATTTGGGTTGCAATTGCTCCTGCACAGCTGCAGTTCAGTGTTAACCTGCTTCTAGGCTTTGGCCAAGAGGTGGCAGATCCCTGCCAGTGGTCAAATCTCCCTAGTTTCTGTTGCACCTGCCAGTCAAAGCCGATGCCAGACAGGTCCTTGGAGACTTCTCAGGCTCCCTGAGTCACAGACTCCAGCTGCCCTGGGAGCACCACACTTTACTTTTGCACAGGGTTAGTGGGGCAGTACGTGCCCTGCAGCAGTTTGAAAATGTATTTCCCCGAACAGAACCCTGCTTTGCATCCAGCCAGAGCCTGCCGAAGGGAAGGAAGCTGGGGAGAGGAGGGATAAGGAGTGAAGACTTTGAAATCAACAAATTTGGCATAAGTTACAAAGAGAGGAGTGTTGCAGGCACTTGGAACAGGGGTTGGGCTGGCTGTCCCTCCTGCTGCTTCTTTTCCCGTCCTTGAGAGCAATTGTTTGCTCCTGCCTTGTTCTGTCAGGAGCAGGAGGATGTTTGCAGGGCCAGCTGGTGCTGTCAGGGAAGGGACAGCACAGCTCATCTTAAATGCGGGGAGCTGGGAACCTTTGCAGTAAAGGAGGATCTTGCTGCAAGATTTCAGGGTTTCATGCTCATGAAGGTGCATGCCTTTGTATGGGGGACAAAAGTGGTGACACTCGAGGCTTCTGCATGTGCAATGAAGAAAATTGGCCTACCAAATGATGACATTTAAATGCATTCAGTGTAGCTCAATAAGTTGCAGTTACCGATGTAATCACCTTATTTTTTTATCCTGTTTGCTCAAATTCTTTCTCCTTTGTAAACTTTGGTATTCCCAAATGCTTCCCCATTAGGGAGTGCAAACTAACTGTGTCATAAAATTGCTGATTTAGAGAACACATTTCATTTTCCCCCATTGTTATGAAAAACAATAGATGGAGCTGAAGCCTACAGGAAGCATCCCTTATCATCCCCAGCCACTGGCTCATTAAAGACTCAGCCTCTCACATTTGCAGCTATGTTTCTAGCATCAGAAATTACAAACAGGTTACTACATTTTAATAAAAGCTGAGGATGCCCCTCCTCTATGCGTGTGAGTGTTGACAAGGAAGGTGAATAATATCCCCTATAGCTGAGGTGGAACAGGAGGAATCTACAGGACAGGAAGTCCAGTACAAATTAGTTCATCGTGTGGGAACTGAGAAAACAAAATATTTTGATCTTCTGGAGGTTTAGATGTGCTCAGAGACTTAAAAATCTACCTGCCATCCAGCTGCCACTCTAAATTCAAAATCAAAATCCTTACATTTCCCACCACAGCCTTAAGGTCAAAGATACCTGAAAATTAAATGGGAAAAAAGAAATCAAACACATAGAAAAGTTTGCTTCAGGTCCTAGCAGGTGCCTTTTCTTTTCACAAAGCCAAAGTTCCAGATCACATAGGAAAAAAGGAACCCTGAAAATTAATTATATATTGATTACATATTATAATTTTCCCTTTAATCTTTTGGTTCCTCGCTGGATTTTATGAGTCCTTTCAATGCTGAATTAGTCAGTGATGGCAAAGAAAATTGCTGCTGCAGATGCTTTTGGACTACCATTTTTACTGCCAGTGAGCAAACCAGGTTTGTTTCTCTGCCACTCAATCCAACTTCTCCAAAGGAGTCCAAACCATGTAGGAGAAGAGGCTGCTTATAGCAGTCCAGCAGATTGGCCACCTCAACTAGGACAGCTCTAGCTGCTTTCAGTGTCTCCATTAAAACTACAAAACTAAGCTGGGGCCTTCCTCCAAATGTCTTCAGGCTTGTTTCCTCACTCATGGGTGTATTTTACTGCAGCTGTAGTAGGTGGTCCCACACCTGCTGCCTGTGAAAGAGCTGCAAGCCCTGCTCAGTGACCTGCTCCCTTACCTTCAGTGAAGGGTCTAGGACATTCAAGCTGGAATTTGGTTGCCATCATCAGGGCTGTGTGAGACAGCACACAGTCTGCAGAAGGATTTCAGTGCCTGTCAAATAATTGAGGGTCACTTCAGAAGCTTGGCATCGTGGCAGAAGTCACCAGGAGGCACTGTTACCTGTCTCCTCTTATGCTGGCCTGAGACTCACTTCACACCTCACTAACTGCAACAGTAGGAGCTGTGGCAGGTGCAAAATGAGATTTTCTGAGGTGGTGAGTGGATCCTTGGGGGAGGAAGGACAAAAAGGTGAAACCCCACATAGTGCACAGGAAGGAAATCCAGGGGGGGACAGTGGGACCTTCACTGCCTTCATGACAAGAAGGTGCCTCCAAATTCCTCCCATCCCTCTCCTCTGGTCCCTGTCATGGCAGGCTGTGGGGTGGGGAGAAGCAAGCAGTGACCCCCCCACTTTCACAGAGGTGTTGGGAATCAGTGAAGCTGAGCTGCTCTCTGAAGACGAGTGGCTGGGTGGGCTAAAAGCCAAGGTTGTCCTTCAGGCTGAATGCCCACCTCTAGCATAAAGCAAGGTGAGGGCTGCACAGGCCTTCCTACCAGCTATGTTAGCCAGTGCTTCTCCACCAGTACATTAACTGGCAAGACCTGAGAATAGGTTGGTACTGAGGCTGTGTGTTTCCCCTGCCACCACTCCATTTTGCAAGCTGCAAATGTTCTGGTCACATTTGGGAGAGAAGGGGAAAGGCAGCTCGCAGTGCTGCCTGCAGTGCTGGTGCCTGGGGCTGCAAACCAGGACTGATGAAGGACATCCCCTTCCTGTGTAAAACACCAGGGGTTTAGCCCCATTTGGGACAATATGCCTTATTCAGAAAGCCCATAGGCTTAATTCCCACTAAATTTTAGAAATCTAAGCATCTAAAGCACCTTCTAACCAGAATCCCATTAGTAACAACTGGAGTGAATCTGGGGTGACAAGACGGGACTGGGACACTAGAGAGGAATAATTACTGAGTGGGTGTAAAAACAGACATCAGTGGAAACATTTATGTGGTGGAACAGCTATTCAGCTTACCTAAGATAACATCCTTCCTTGACGCATTCTGTACAAGTGTCTACATTGTTAGTACAACTGGAAGCCATGCTAAACACTGCAGAAGATAGCTTTTTCAGGAAATTTCAATTCATGGATGAAAATACATATTATTTACTGAGATGAGAACAAAAAAATATTTAAGACTTTCTGACATGTAAGGGAACTCGCTGCTTAGGTATATATAATAAATATATAATAGAAAATTTTATTAAGAAATAAGATGAGTTTATGTTTTACCCAGGTGGCTTTCTTTAATTAAACAAGCAAACAAAC
>JANHFX010024498.1:32366-47409 GCA_027560015.1 Chloroceryle amazona | reverse complement strand
CCTCTCCTCTCCTCTCCTCTCCTCTCCTCTCCTCTCCTCTCCTCTCCTCTCCTCTCCTCTTCTCTTCTCTTCTCTTCCCTTCTCTTCCCTTCTCTTCTCTCCTTTTTCTTTTGCCTATTTGATGGCCCCTTTACACTGTCTGAGGAGCTTAAGGTATGTGGGCATCATACCCTGAAACAGAAATAATAGCGTGAAGTCTCTTTTAAAGTCTGACTGACTATCAGGATTATCAAACTGAAATCTGCCTAGTGGGGTAAGTCAGACCAGCAATCAGACAGCAAGCATGCAATTTTCTAAACAATTTCAAAGGCAGTTATTAGTTGTCTTGAAGATGAGTCAATTCAAGCTAAGGCTCTAACCACTTTGTGCTGTGCTGTCATCAGAGTGAGCTTGTGTACTGCTGCACTTCACTGCAGTCTGCAATGGAGGACTGATCAAAACTGCAATGACAGTGGTGGTCAAAACCTTAAAAAACCTGGCATACTGAGCACTGGGGATAAAAATGTCAAGACTTTTGAGTGAATCAAGAAATGTGTATTTTATTTTGTGCTGATGAAAAATTTATTTTCAGCCTAAACACATCTTTTCATTTGGGAATTTATTTCTAAAAATGTCAGTGATGGATTCACAGGGGTGCTGTGAGGTGGTAGCCACAGACCTGGAAGCAGAGCTCTGCTACTTCACAAAGTGGGCTTTAGTTTCAGCTGTCAGAAACTGAGACAACTTTTGGTTCTCAATCAAGCATCACCTCCCTCCCAGGAACAGTCACCAGTCACCAGATTGCAGATGCATTCTGCAAAGAGAGTAGTGCAAGATCTTCTACACTATAGAGCAAGAAGGACAAATTCTGCATCTATTCTTGAACTTTGATGCATGACACAGTGCATCTGATGAGCCTGGTTATTCCTGATTGGCAGGCTGTGCTCCCCGCCTACTACTACCATCTAAGGGCTCTTTCTCCTTTTCCATGCTCGCCTACTTCTCCCCACCCCTTGCACATTATATTAACCCTCCTCTGCCATCTGTCATCACTCTCCCTCTCTTTTTTTCCGAGAATTTTTCTAATAAATAACCACATTTAGCCTTAGTACAGCTCCCCAAGACCATTTTTATTTTCCTCTGTTTTTATGCAAGGTGTTGGTGTGTTCTGAGGCTGGAGAGCCCTCAGGGCCTCATTCAAATAAGATCCCCATCTGCATCTGCTTCTTCCAGGCACCAGGAGTCAAAACCACATGCAAGTCACCATCAGGGCTGGTGCAGACTAACCCTAGGGGAAGGTCTCTGCGCTGGAGGTACACTGAGGATGAGGAGTAATAACAATAATAATAACAACAGTTATAATATTATAATTATTTATTTGCTTCATTTTCATTATATTATGGTACAATATACCATATTATATTGTACAGCAGCCTTAATTACTGCCTATAATAATTATATTTCATAATACTCCAGGACAGTCAAATTGAATATTATTCTTTTTACCAAAGGTTATTTAACTTTTTTCGTTCTGAAAATTCCTTTCCCAAGTTTTAGAGGGAAAAAGTTATTTCATAATGGTAGGAAATAAAAGCTGCAAAATTTTAAATATCTGGAGCCTTGAGGATCAAAAAGTGGAAAAAAGCTCTATTTCTCACCTGCTATATTTGACCTGAAAGAGGATTGTTGTTAAAAAAATAGCCACCTAGGAAGTAAGCCAAATCTCATTAGTTTTTAGGAGGTCTAATTCAATATATTTTGCATGCTTTGAGGTTGTGAGACTGAAACTCCTTCCTGTTTACCTGTAGGCACATGGTGAGAAGCAAGTCCAGCAGCTGACAAAGACTGACAGTTGATTCAGTTTTTGTATGTGAAAGTGAGAGGAGTCAAGGCAAGAAGAACTTGAGTCACTGTCCTGAAACAACATTTACTATAAAACTGCCCAATGCTTCTGCATATGAAGCTATAAATTAAATAGCACTAGCCTGAGGAATCACCTGAATGCCTCCATTCAGAAAGAGCAATTAAACACCTCCTTACACAGAGGATCCTGAGTATCCCCTTTATTTTTGTGGTAGACAGTGAAAGAGCATCAAGTGCAGAACACATTCCTCAGTGTCTTTCGGGAGCATGCCTTGGGAGTCATTATTACTGGAAACAATCCCTAGGAAGTCAATGAAAGAACTTAACTTCAAGAGAAGAAGGATTTTATTTGTTGTTTTTATAAATTCTTGATTGCATAGAACATCACACAAATATATATATATATATATCTCACAGGATCTCTTGCTTGGCTATTAAAACTCCCAGGTAAAGAACTTTGTAAAGGTGTGATTCTCTCCATTGCCTATCTTCAGGATTGCCTTGAGTGACTAGCTCTGGTGTAGAAGGCCGTAGTGCAAACACCCGAAGCTAGATGAGACAACCCTACCCCTGTCTCAGATAATGCAAACACAAGGTTCTTCCACAGACTCAGAAGCTCAGTGGGCTCCAGGCTGAGGTACCAGGTCTGCTGTCATCTGTGGGAGGGAGGAAGCACCCCACAGTGTCTGCCTGTCTGGAAGAACCTGAACTCTGTCCAACACTGGCACAGCATTGCTCTCTGCACAAGGCAGGGTGGCTGTGAGTAGTGCTGGGTGCAGCAATCCAGAATACTGTCCCAGGAACTGGAAGACACCTCAGTCTGGACAGGTTCAGGCTCCCAAGTCCTACTTTCTGGGATAATCCCCTAAGCACGTGGCCGGGATGTGTACCCTTTCTAGTCCTTTTGGTGAAGTTGGACCACTCTGCTGAAAGGAATACAAAATCTGGATGACCAGGTCTTGTAAGTAGTAGCAAACAAGAAACCTCTTTCTGAAACCCGCCACCCACCGAGAGCTGGACAATGCTGAGCTCTGGCCCTTTTTACTAAAATCATTTATGTAGTTCATACAAAGCCCATCCAGTGGAAAAGTCTGTGGAGCACAGACTCTCTGACACCGAGTCCTGCTTTGTCAGCTCAGTTTTGCCTGAGAAGAATGGGCTAGATCCCTACCTCTTCTAGCTTATGTAGACTTTTGACATGCTTTATGCCCAAAACACAGGTTTAGTTCTTCTCAATGAGAAGGGTAAACTCAAAACATCATACTGGGTGCTTCAGATAGGAAACTGTTTTATAAAAGTGCATGTTTTGCTTTTTTTACCAACATCCCAAATGTATGGAATGACAATTCCCTTACCCATGTTTATTTTAAATAAAACATAGACATGCCTACGTGAAGAGACTTCAAGGCTGTGGGAAAGTCACCTGTGCACATATGTCCAGGGGTCATTTCCTAATCATAAAAAAAGGAGAAGGGTGGAAAACACAGGTCTGTCTTCAAGTGTTGTAGTCTGCATTGTTGGAAGTGTTTTCTTCCTCAGCCTGCTGTTCTGGTAGAGGGAATCCACTTTGGGGTGCCGCTCCCCCCTGCACCTGCACACAGAGATCCCAGCTGCCACCTTGAGTTAAGCATCTGAGTTGCCTGCTCCCCAAAGACAGCCTGTGCTCCTGCTTGTGCTCTTGTGTGGAACTGGCCTTTAGTAGCTTTCGGGCTAACGGTTTTATACTGTGCTCAGGCTCAGAAATGCTTTTCAGTTGAACAGGTATGTTCAGTCATGGGAAACAGGCTTTTAGGGGCAGAAGGGTTTTTATGCACAGAGGACCTAACTCCTGATGCTCCAGTGTGCCTGTCTTTCACCTAGAGACTTCCTGTGCATAGAAGTATCATACATTGTATGTACATCAAATCCCTGTCCAGACTGTTGCTCTGGATGTTGCTCCTTTAAATAACCTCTATTTATTTATTTTTTCTTGCTAGGTTGGGCACTGCAACACTGAAATCATGTTGAGAATATCACACTAAGCCTCACCTGAAAAAGAGAGGTGAGCACTAGTTCCATTAGTTAGTCATTTCTGTACTTCATCACATAAGCTTCACTCAACAGTAGAATGTACTTGGTCACAGTTATTCAGAAGACACTGCAAATTCTCTCTTCCATGGAGGTGATCAGAGTCATCTCCTCTGGCCACCTGCATATTCACAGTGTGAAACAGAAATTGTATGTAAGACATGGCATTAGTTACCAAACTGCAGTGGAAGGGTAAGATAGTTTTTTACTGCGCTAGAAAAAGAGAAGGCATTACATACAAGTGAGGAAGAGGTTAATCGTTGCAAAAAAACACGGTCATTTCCTGAGCCCTGTGGTTGGATGAGCATAAACTTTCAACTATTTCTAATTCTTCTCTGTCATTTAAGAGGCTTTCAAGGTGCACTGTACATCCCAGACCAGGTAAGGAGTACAGTTTTTCACTTCTTGATTGTTTATTCAAAACTGCATTTCAGTGGAGTCAGATTCAGTCACGAGTGATTTGTTCTTTTATTTACATCTGAAGGGAGAACAAAGTTCATTGCAATCCAAGAAGTACATGTGTGTCTTTGTGCCAGATGACTGTGAGCTGTAAAGAAAGAACCATATGTGTTTATAATAAAGAAATGATAATGAAGAAGTTCTGTGACACAGTCAGAAGTGAGAATTTTTACAGCAGTAAAAGAGAAAAAAAAAATCTTACTGCCAATTTTAAGGTGCTCATGCTGCACAAACCCCTATCAAAATAAGGGGTTCTCAGGTGTACAGTTTGCTTTAGTAAGGAGAGTAGAAAAATCATAGTGTGTCTTCAGTGGTATCTTTAAAAGGAGGAAGAATAAAGCTTGTACATATTGGGAGAGAAAAAAAAGTCAACAGATAATTTTGTACCACTTTTATTTGTAAATCTGGACCTGATATCTATCAATTATTGCAGAGTCATGTAATGTAGTCATCCTGATTCTGTTCCTGATGTTTGCAGCAAGCAAACATCCACACAAAAGTGGCTGTGGAACCATATCATAAACTGACATAATTTCATTGGGGTGTTTTGATGCATAAAAAACTGAACTCAGACAGACCGGCACCAGAAGGAAGTCTCATAACACAGTGCACTCTTGTATACTGCATTTGTTGTCTCTTAATAGAGAGTGAGAGAGACTATTTTAATAGTCCAGAAACAAGCATAAAACAGCCATCTCTAGAGCAGTTATTGTAATAATGTGCCCTATAGAAAGTGGAATTGTATGTGCTGTGAGCATCCCTGGGTGAAGTTATACACTGGAGATGCAGGGTTTTGGCATTTGGCTTTTTTTAAGTCTTTGTTTGTAAGTCAGTTTTAATGTTTGGACATTGGCTCTTCGACTGCGCTCCATGACTGGTATAAACACTCTCTGGATTTTATACATAGTGGTCGAGAGAATCTAACTAGGGTTTTCAAAAGCATTCATTTGATTCAGACATGTCAGTCCCAGCAATGTTTGGACTTCATTCCTAAATCACCTCCACCTTACTTGAATGTTTGCTACTATGGTAGCACTTGGACCTCTGAAGTGAATTTCATCCTTAAAAGACTCTTTGAGCCACAGAAGTTTTGTCACTGTCATCTACAGATGACGAATTCAAATGAATCCCAGTTGACACCAGACTTGTGCCCTGTTTTGCAGCTCCCCAGTGCAGATGATCTGATCAAGAATCCCAGGCTAGGCATGGGTAGAAGCGTTCACATCAGCTTTAGTCTTCTCAGTTTGAGTATTGATGCTACGGCATTTGCTGTTCCTTACAGCTGTGTACGACCTTAGCTGCTTAATACTTGCAGCCTATGCTACAGCTTGATAGACTAAAGCTGGCTGAAGTGCTTCTACCCATCACATAGTCACATTTCCCAGTTATTGCATAGACACAGCTCAAGGGAAAGTACTCAGCAGCTTTGTGTGGGAAGAGCAAAATGAACCCAGGTCTCTCCTGTCACCAACCAGCAGCATACCCACTGCTTCTGCCTTCAGATTTTAGCATCCCTTCAGGTATATTTATTGAAAAAAAGTATTCACCTTCTGTCTTTCAGGGTGAGTTTGGGTTCAACTCAGATGCATCTGCCTGTGCAGACAATTTTTCTCTTGCTGATGACTTTAAGTGCAGAAAAAGCCATCTTAGGTGATTTAAAATGTTTGCTTTCTGTGCTCTGCTTCAGCATATTTGTTTGGTGTGAGAAAAGGTGTACTCCTCACCTCTCTTCCTTGCCAGAGGAAGGAATACATTATATGTAGCAGCATAATAAGGTGGAAAAATAACAAACTCTGAAGAAGCCATTCCTTTTATGGTCATTGTGGTCTAGTCCAGTAATTGCACTGTTATGGTCAAGTGGCTAGAGGGGAGAAACCCAGCAGCCCACAACCCAGCCTGAAGAAGTTACTATGTGGTGGACTCCCTCTGTCCTGCTTAAAAATGAAAATACCCTAAGACTATTTCTCAGTGTGTTTAAAAGTTGTGGTGGTGGTTTGCACACGCATTGCCACCTAACAACTTTACTTCGCATTTGCATAGTTTCTAGAAAAAAAAGGCTGTTTTGAAGCAGAAGTCCAGGGGGCTTCACCACTGACAACTAATGTTTGCAAAGCCTCCAAATGGACAGAGGCCTGTTTTTCGTATGAAACATATTTATTGACACTGTTCTCATGCTTTTCACAGCATGCAAAATGAGCTTGAAAATGGAACTCTCCTCTGAAAAATAACTTCATAGAAAAGGGAGTGTTAGGCCCTTTACTGCTAAATGATGGCCCTTTACTGAACAAAAGAACTCATTTTATAACAAAATGTCTTTGGGACTGTTGTTTGGGCTTGTTTACTCTTACTTCCAGTTCTGAATGGGAAGGTTAAGTTGCTGTTCCTCCTGGTTTTACTATTTATATGCAAGAATCCAGATATAGGGACTCTTGACCTGAGAGTTAGGGTTATTATTTTAAAATAGAATTTAAATGGGATTTAGTTGATAATCCATGACAAATATCCCACAGGGTTAATTTTCTACATCCTTTAAACTTTGTAATATCAGCCTGATCTGTTCTCTTTTCATATATATTTTGATCGGAAGCCTTCTGTCCTTACTGAAATTTTCTATCAGTAGTCTTATTTTTCAGTGTTGCTGAGCCTTTAACTAAAGTTAAATACTACAGCTCAATACTCTGACAGAAAAAGAGAGAAAGATATCTGTACACTCTCCATGCAACAACTCATTTTCTTTAAATGCTGGATTTTAGGCCTCATCGATACCATAACAGAGAGATGAGGCCTTTTGGTGTGCAGGCTGACAGGGCCCAAGAGCTGTTCAGGCTGGGCCAAGTCATCTATAAACTTGTTCATTCAGAGATGAACATTTTTATCACATTTTTACACTGCATGAGGATTTCAAGCTCAGCACCTGGAGAACTGAATTACCCTCTCATCATTGTTCTCCCAACTATTGATTAAGTCTTGAAATAACCACAGAAATTACACACCAGTACGGTCAGTTAGGGTTAGGGTTGCTTGTTACCAGATACAGGTCACCTGATTCAGATCTGCAAAAAATGAGAAAGGAAAATATCAGGTCACCAAAGAGCATGTATTCTTTAATCTTCTCTTCACCTTCAGATGTGGATATTATGCATCTTTAGTAATCCTGCAGAGGTACATTTTGCAGCTAGTACACTGCATTGTAAAGATATGAAAGGTAGTGTTATCAGTGCTTGTCACTGTTCACCATTATCTTTAGATGTGCTTCTTTTAAAAATTTTTTTTTAGTAACAACTAATTCTTAAAAGATTTTTTTGTCTTTTCTGCAGCTCTTACTCATAGAGGAAATCTGATCTGCTGCAGCACGGAAACATCAGCAGCAACCACAGAGAGACAAATTCCTTAGGGAGCTGCCTGTAAGTCTGATCAACATTTAAGATGAAAAGTTTCTCATTTTCTTTGGCAGGATGTTACACGCAGAGTTTAGCTGTGTGAGGCAACTGCTGAGGCAATAAGGGAATATTCAGGATCAAAAGTCTCTGTTTTGAGTAGGGGACAAAATAAGCACAAAGAAAAGAATCTTCTGGTAAAAGCTTTTCTTTCTTTCTTTTCCCCTCACAACTTCTTGAAAATATGGTCGGTCTTTGAGGCACATGTCCAGTTGAAATCCTGTTCTCCTGGGTTGCTGGGTACATACACTAAGTTGACCCCACTTCTGGGCTACAGTGGTTCAGCAGCTGAAGGTTGGGAGAAAAGCCTTTCATACTTTGTTAGTTCACTTTGTGACAGTCAAGCTGTGCAGGGATCAAAGGGAAATCCTCCTGGAGTGCAGGGGGTGGTGAGAGGTAGGGAAGGAAACTGTGAATAAGCAGGAACAGAAATTGTAAAGGAATGGAAAAAAAAAAAAAAAAAAAAAGAGGAAAACTGGTAGTATGAAATTGAGGTAGATAAGGACAGAGGGCAGTGTCTGGGCAGTGGTTAACAGGAGAAAGAGTGACTTTGGGTTACATGCTACAGATGACGTAAGTGGGTTTGTAGAAGACAGCAAAGCGTGACCCTTTCAGCTCTTTTCCTCAAATAGTCTGGAGAAAAACCTGAAATATCCAGGTCTCGGTAATCTAAAAATAACTCTTCAAGTCAAAGTAGGTTTGTCTGCACCCTCTAGTGGTCTAGACAGAAAACACGGGATTACCCAGCTATATCCATTTACTGGGACCAATCATACCCTGGTCTTACTAATATTGACATGCCCTTCATGCAGAAACATCTCCCCTGTGCATGTGGCATAGTCCTCAGTTTCCTAAGTGTAAATATATGAGATTCTGCTACTGATTCTGCCTGAAAGTCTTCTGTGATGCTGAGAAACGGGGGCCACCATAAGAAAAAGATACATGCAAAATGCCTGAAATGTTAATGAGGTGGAACTTAAGCTCGTTAGCTCCAAGTGGGGACATTTCTTGTACAGCCTCTGACTACCAGAGAATGACTCTGACTACCCTGACTACCCTACTAGTTGCTTGTCATAAAATAGCAGTACTTAAGATACTTAAGACAAGTACAGAGCAGCTATCCCTTTGTAATTATAGAACAACTGTATTTTGACAGGACTGAGAGAGCTGATTTAGTGCCAGTAAGGAACACGCTTAAAGAATGTCAGTAACTTCTTATTGAGAAAAACAAGTACTTTTCAAAGACAGTCAAGAAATAGGAAATAGAACACTCTCCTAAGAGAAAGAGCATGAATATTCCACTCTCTCTTTGGAAAGTATTTCAAGCCTTATCCACCTCTTCTCTGCTAGCCAGGTAGTATGCTAGCTATCATAGGCATTTATTTCCTGACCTTAACTGCTACTCTATCATTTAGACAGGGAAAGGAAATGTTTTCCTTCTATCAACCATCTTAAAATATTGTATTAAATCATATTCAGTCCCCAGAAAAAAAATACAACGGGGAAATTTCATAAATGGAACCTTCACAAATAGGTTCAAGGCTCAGGTCTCCCAGCAGTTTTCCGTCAAGAGAAAGGATGCTCTGGGAGACTCACTAAGATTTTTTTTCCCAACCTGTCACGTTTCCAAGTCTCATCCATAGTCTTTTCCAACTGACCTATGTGTGTAGCATGTGAAGAGTGCTGACTTCATACTATTACTCATCATTTTGCTGACTATTTCATATCCCGTTCTGAGACACGTAAGTCTTCACTGGTGCCTTAATCCTCCCACCCATGTCATGCTTATCTTACAGAGCCTGGAATCCTGTTTCAGATCTGGCTTCAAGGGGTTCAGCTTTCAGAATCAGGCACCAACTCTAAGCTCCTAATTTTCAAATGCTTATTAAAAGACACCTGGGTCTGACATGCAGAAGTATTGAATGCTCACAGATCCAGATGGAGTCAATAAATAAAAAAATGTTGCTTTGAAACAGTAACTTTTTATATAATGTCAAATGCTTTGAGAAATCAGGTCCTAGGCAACTCAGGGCCTTCATTCCTCACTTTTCTGTTTGTAGTATGGAGTTAAATAATCTTCATATTAGAGGCAGGCTGCAAAGAAGAAATTTGCAGGGTTTTTTGAGGATCTTGGATGCTACAACACTGGATGCCACAAAAATGCCCACAAATGCAATATTAAGGACAAAAGTTTGAGCTGTACACTGTATGTAGGGCATAGTGTCACCCATTGAACAATGAGGAAAAAATAGTGTAAATCTTTCTGATGAGGTATTTTGCCTTTGGAAAATTGGTGGGAGAGCACCAGTTCCAGCCAAGATCAAATGGAAATGGACAGGCTTAAACTTGTCCATTTTCCAGCCAGCTGACTTGTAAAGTTTCTTGGCAGCTGGGATGATTTACTTTCTTCAGCTTGTTGACTTCCAGCTTTACCCTAGCAGGATCATTTCACTGCAAAACAACCAGGAGACATTGCTGATGAAATTCTGTCTCCCAGGCTCCTTATCTGTTTATCTGCCCAGACTGCTTGAGCAGTAACACTTAGTTGTATAAGCATTGTGACTATTTTGACAAGGAAGGAAAAGACAGGACGTTTTCTTAAGGGACACCTTCCCTTCCCCTCAGTTCCAGGTCTGCAAAGCTAATGACAACATTTACATAATGCTTAAATAATCAGTGCACTCATCAGAGTTTTTGTGGTCATTAGAAATACATAGCCAAAATGTTTGCAGCTTATCCATGACTGCAGCTGGCAGAAGTTGGTTGCTAGTACAAGAATGTGAGACTGAGTTAAGCAGAAGTGAGATCAAGCCCTTAAATTGAACTGAACACTGCTGTACACATTGCATACATCTCTTTATCAGCCCAATTTGTGACCTTACTTTATACATGCTTGTCAAAGAAAATACCTGGAATCCACTCTTTCTCATGAAGATGTGCCTTCTCAGTGACACATTTCTTCCGTGGGGCACAAAGATATTGCTGACACCTCTAAGAGGATGAAGAATAAAGTTTTGTGATAGGTGTCTGGCTTTCATGCTCTCAGCTGTGTAGATAAGTAACCTTAAAATCTGATCTTGGTGAATAACATAGCCTCACAAACTCATGACTTAGATGTTTCAGGTTCATCATGTTAAATATTTGAGATTTTAAATCATATATACTTCAGAAAGATGTTTTTTAGCTTTTTAAATGAAAAGTTTTCCATCAGGAACACTTCTCAGAGTAACTAACAAGATAATGGCACAGTTTTACATGTTATATTAGGCTGACACCTTTGCTTGACTCACAGATCTATTCCTGATAATGTCTGTGGGCTGTGTTACATGAGTATACGATTACCCCAACATGAGAAAAGGGGAGATCATAACCTGTCTGGATATCAGTAGCATAAATGGTTGGTCTACCCTCAGCTTGAAAATGTTTGCACCTAGTGGGGTAGATTCTCAGCACCTCTCAGCTTTTGCTGCTGCAGCACTGCAAAAACAAAGTTTGGAGTCTTTCACAGCAGTACCCAAGGATCACTTTGTTATACAGGGAATACCAGCATGTAGAAAGATAATACTTGTGCCATTTAGCAATAGGAGAACAGAGTGAGACAAACTGTACTATAGAAATATCAGCTTCTCTGGTTGTGCCTACTCTTCTGGCAGCTTTATCTTGGTTTTGGAAATAGTGTAGTTCTGAATGTAGAAGGAAAAACAGGTGGTCAGAAACATCTTTGCCTACTTCTAAAGAGCATGAGGGCACCTGGGGATTTGACTTCCTCATATATGAAACAAACCCCATAGTATTACAGCTTGTTATTGCCAACAATTTCACAGTTCAAACTAACATGCTGTAGGAGCTGTAAATGCTCATGTGCCTCAGCAAAGATAAAAGTCCTCACCTTCCATATGTCATCAGCTTAAATTTTTCTAGCAAAATTGAAAAAAAAGAAATTAATAAGTAGGGGTTTGTTCACAAAGGCCAGGCCAGATACTCAAAGTGTGCCAGATGCTAGAAATAAAGTCACACTTCTATATCAAAGATATTTTTGTGTCCAGCTGTGGGCCCAAGAGAGCCAAATGCTAAATGGTCTCACTTTCTATTGCCCTCAGTGGAATACAGATGTATTCACTAGGTCTTGGCCCATTCATAAATTGAGTCTGTCATGTGTTCAGTCAAGCAGGATTTGGTGTAGGATTTGCAGACTGTTCTTTTCAATCACGTGAAATCCTATGCCATTTATTCTGAATGGTAATTGTATTGCTTTGATCCCAGGCTGAAAAAGGGGTGGGTGAGAGGCATTTTGAGGAATTATCATGAGATGGATGGTGACACTCTCCCAAAAGGAGAAACAAGCTCTCCAGTGGTTCTGTGGACACAAGAAAACACTAGCCTATTTTCTTCCTATGGTTCTGCAATTTATGGTGGATTACCATACAGTGAAGATTGACATTATTGCACATGTATGGCCATGGCACACAGAAAACCGTACGAAGTTGAAGAAATCAGGGAAAGGAACTAAAAAACATTAGGCAAAATTATAAACGTGTCTGACCCCAGTCTTTCATCCAAACAGCCAAATATTTGTATGCAATGCACAGAAACTTAGTTAATCTTGCGAGCTACACCCTTTATCAAATTTGGTTAGGATTAACCAACATGTTCACATTTATCGCGGGAGAAAGGGGAAATACAGACCTGTGAAAATAGACCAAAAATCCTTCTCAAAAAAAGCCTAACAGCAGCTGGGCTCAGTAGTTGCTTGGTTTTGTTTATAGTCTTAGTTCTAAGTTAACCACGAAGTGAATGAACAAGGTGAATGCCTGCTCTGGCTGACAGCCATCCAGGACACTCACATTCCCTTCTGAATTCTCCTATATCACAGCCTTCCCCTGCAGAGGAGGCCGCACACTCACCCACAAACCTCATCTGCCAGGTCAGAAGGTGTACTGATAAAACAGTGTCTTTCCCTGTTAAGTCCAAGCAGCCTATGCTGTTTCTGTGAACAGTTTATAGACTGGCTCATAGAAAGCACTGCCTGGCCCAGCATCTTGGTGCACATTGTCCTCCCAGTGGTCCAGCGAGTCCTGGCCCTCACCTGCCATTTCTTCAGCCCAGCACCACTGTGCCCTTTTACTGTCTTCTGGGAAGGAGACAAACATTCAAGACTCCCCTGAAATAGATTCAGTCTGTGCTTTCTATGTCAGCATTAATGCCTCAATAGTCTCCTTCGAAGAAGGAGAAATGTGCTGTAGACACTGTCTTGTGGGCACTTGTTTCCTTTTTTGAGCTCTGAGCTGAAGCTTAATTTTCTTGATTGTAGCCATCAAAGGCAGTGAAGATAAATTGCAGTGATGGTGGTAAATAAAAAAATCTTACAGACTGTTCCATGCTGTCTTATCGCTTCATACACAAGTGTCAAATGGGATTAGAGAACCAGAAATTAAGCTTGAAGCAATTAAACTACTAAATAGCTCTGAAGAGCAATATGAAATATTTTCAATTTTATCTATTTATTTAATTTTATTCTCTTTAGTTCACTTATTAAATAAATTAATCTGAAACCATCCCTAACCTAAGTCCTTTTCTATGGACAGTCACACTTGTGAAGCACAGTGCCATGGATTTTGGCAATGCCCTATGTACAGACATTTGCAGATGACAGCACTTTTTTGAACATACATGTTCAAGACACAGTGACTTTAGCATTCAAACTTTTTTTTCCATGTATTGCTACTGAATCACTACTGTCAACGATGACAACTGACAGATCATTTCCCCAGTGGAGAGACAGCTAAATATAGTATAATTTTTAAAAAGCCAGCATAGCATTCTTAGATGAGAATTATAGTGTATATATGTTTTTTGCAAATCTGTTTGTCTTTTTGACACCCACAGTCCAGTTGTCCTTACTGATAAACCCCAAGGTAAAGTACTATACTGCACTTGCTCAGTTTTATGTACTTTTGATATAATAGATCTCAAATTAAATAGGTAGAAAAAATGGTGCTACCCTACACTGGAACAGGTTGGAAACTAACCACTCTTCTCACTATTAGAATTAGTCCCTTCATGTTTCAGTCTGGGTGGGTGAGAAACCTGTGCTTGTTCTTTGGCAGTTTCCACTTCTGAAGTTCCCATTTGAGTTTCCATTAGTTCTGAAGGCACCCGCCACACAGAAAAAAAAAAATAAAACACCATCTAGTTTGAGGCTCTTCTGTGTTGTTTATACACTCTGTTTAAAATGTTATCAAGTCTTTTTTAACTTTTTGTATGCTTAAAAGCAGATTGCTTCAACCACTACTTCCTTATTTCTCCTCCCTTCCTCTTAACTCTTTACTACACAATCTCTTAGACACTCATGTTTTCTTCCTCATTTACAGTCTATGAATAAGTGATTTTTGCATCTTCCCAACCAACTGGGAATATGAAAGCTGAGCAAATTTTCAGATAGCTTCTCATCAGAAAAGAAGGAAATGATTGAAGACATGACAACAGTTTGGTAGGAATGGGATTTTGTCTGGCTTTTATTACCAAGAATCTTATGGTCTTCTCATTCATCCTTCTAATAGTGTTTTATTTTGACAAGCAATGCGTCACGCATTGCGTTGGAAGTATCAGGATTCCTTGCTATCTGCCAGCACACAACACTAGAAATTACCTCATCATCTGCTACTTGCCTCAAACTCTGTCCTTCACAGTGATGTATCCACATGCCAGCAATGACAGGATGTTGCAAGAGATAGCTCAGGTCTCAAGCTGCGGCGAGGAGGTGTGTGTCATCTACTCCATGTACCTCCTGTGAGCCTACTTCTGTCAAAACAACATTAGGTTAGTCTCTGCTCTGAAGCTCACCTGCCCCACATTGCAACGTCATGAGCCCAGATTACATTTTTACTGAAGTCCTTTTCTCTGGCCTTAAAATGGAGAAAACAGGTTCCTAGGTCTCTCCCTATGAAATTGCCCCTCTTGGTAAGTAAATGTAGTCAGTGTAAGTATGGGATCTTTATATTTTTCTCCCATCCCAGATGGGGGCATGGGGATATCTAAAGGACCTCAGCAAGATGTCGAGCAAGTGTATATATATATATATCGCAGGTATCACAGGGTGTCGGGTTGGAAGGGACCTTGGAGACCTTCGAGTCCAAGCCCCCTGCCAGAGCAGGACCATACAATCTAGCACAGGTCACACAGGAACGCATCCAGGTGGGTTTTGAAAATCTCCAGAGAAGGAGACTCCACAACCTCTC
>JANHFX010024498.1:0-32266 GCA_027560015.1 Chloroceryle amazona | reverse complement strand
ACAGTAAAGAAGTTCCTCCTCATGTTAAGGTGGAACCTCCTGTGCTCCAGCTTACATCCATTCCCCCTTGTCCTATCCCAAGGCATGAGTGAGAAGAGGCTGTCCCTTTCCTCTCGCCTCTTGTATATGTATATACTCGCCCCTGTGAGTCTGTGTCCTCATCGTTCTTTTCTAAGTAACTCAGGAAATCAGGCGTGCAACAAGAAACAACCCCACTTCACTCCTGCCTGTCAGGAGGGAAAGAAACATGAGCACTCAGTCCAGTGATTTGCAGTGAAGGCACCACATCTACCTGCCAGACTCACCCTTGTCCACCCCCACAAACCCCTTACATCCAGACTAATCTGTCTAGGAGAATCCCAGAGGGCAGAGTAAGGCAAATGTGTATTTGTGGCCCACATTATATGCACATCGGGTCTCTGAGTGTTCATATGTCTGACCTACTTGTTGGCATTTAAACCTCACACTAAAGAAAAAAAGATTTCTTCACAGGTGAGATTTCCAATAACCAACCTTAACGCTAGCATGGAAAAAAGGGCTTTAGGAGCCTAAATAATCTCTTGTTGTCACTGTAAGTGCTAAAACTCAAGACTGAGGTCTTTTAGGTGCCCAGTATCAAAACTATGAAGCCCAGTCACTAAGTTCTTAGAAGCACATGTATCCTCATACCCAACTCATACTAAAAGCCTGAAATGATCCACAGTTGTGGAGTGGGAAAAGACCATTCCTTGCACTGTATCATTTTGAGGTATACCAGTATACCACAGATAGTCAAAGCACTTATTGGAGACTTACAATGCCATGTGCCCCTTTAATCCCGTGGATGCTTAGAACACTGTCTGTAGATGAGGGATGTTTACCTAAAATGATTGGAACCAACCAATGCAGAAATGCATTAACCATCATGTTAAAATTTTCTATCTATAACTTATCTTGAGTCTTGCAACTGAATTTGTTCCAGTTTTCATGCTGCAACTGGGATATAAAGCCCAGAGGGATGAAAAAAAGAGACTGTAGAGTTTTGTTCAGTACCTGAGAGAAGGCGTCCAAACCGCAGTTCCTATTTCGATGTAATTTATATGTTTTATATGAAGTGACCAATAGAAAACCTCATTGCTTGGTGAAAGGTGTAGATTCAGATCTCATCAGTCTGAAGAGAGAAATGAATTCATATATCCCACATCCTTACTGAGTGATATTTGGGAAATCTGAACAGTACTGTTTTTGCTGGTTTGGATCCTTCCCTTTTTTGTGACTGATGTAAGCATCTCACACCAGGAGAAACTTCAGTCATAATACACTGTTGTAGCTAGAGGTCTCCTTGAAACCCACAGCAAAGTGTCAAAAGCTGCAGCTTTCTCAAGGACCAAGGTGTTTCCTGTTGTCTAGCATGCTTGCTGCTCCATGTCCTGGTTTTCTGGACCTCATTCTAAAATGCCTAATTGTCAGCCGACAAGGTATGGGACATCTCAACTGGGGCCATGGAGACTCTTGGGCAGGCAGGTTTCTCTGTCTACTTATGTTTCTACGTGCTAGGGTAGAGGAGCTGTGGATGGTGGGTGATCTAAGCTCTCTCTGTGGATTTGCATTCTGTATTAACTGTCTCTAGGTACTTGTTGCTTCCCTGTATCTCGTTCTTTTGTTGTTATTGAGCAAAACTAACCACAATCTCTTGCTACACCCTGTTTCTGAAGAAACTTTTTAAACTGGTTTTCAGCTGAACTGTGGCTTTCTTGAGCTTGCCTAGTGACAAGAAAGACATCTGAAATCCAGTGTATAAAATCATACCATCTCTTTTATGGTATGAGGTACTCAATCATTTGAGAACCAGAAAATCAAATTGTATCTTGCTGCTTGTGGAGATATTCCCCCTTGGGATATCATTGCGTTATTGTAACTTACTACCTGTAAAGAAAAATGTTTCTATTTTGATAATTGATTAGGAAAGTCTCATTATTTGGGCATCACGACTTAAGATACATGGAAGTGCTCAATATAAAAAGAAAAATATATGAACATAGTTTTATCATATTTTTGCAATCCCTTGAATATGGCTTGAACTGGACGTTCAAAAAGATGGCACAAAACCTCACTCAATCAAGAGCTTTCTTTATAACTTTTGCAAGATATCCTCAAGCTTACTGCATTGTTTTAAGAAGTCATTTAAAGGTTTGCAGAGATTATAGCATAAGAGATCTTGATACCTGGTCTGGGAAAGACATAGTTATAAAACCTGAGAACAAGTCCACTTGTTAATTTACTGGAAGCAGTAAATTAATGTTAATTAGTTGGAAGAATACTTTTTTAAAAAAACTAGGCACCAAACATATCTAACTTCTTGAGGCATTCTGGAAAATCTTCTAAGTGAGTAGTGTATTCTAGAAAGAGTTTTCATCTGACAGTAAGCATGCAAGAATGTTTTTTACAGATTGCTTCTTCAGTTAAATAAAAGCAGGTCCTATGCCAGCAATTTCAAAAGCTGCTTGACTGCTTTATAACATTTGGAGCATTTACAAAGCAAGATACCAATATTTCTTAAACCATCATCAGTGAAGTAACTGAGCAGTGTGAATACATTAGTATTATAAAAAATAAGAAAACAAAATCTGAGTGGGAAAGTGACTTTTTAAAAGGCATTGAGCAAGTGTAAGAGAATGCACTGGAATTGAAGATAATCTGATTATCCTCAAGGATACACCTACAGTCTTGTCAACTCTCAGAAGAGTCCTGCTGCTTAGTGACCTACCTCTTCTTATCACAAGGAGGGTTTTTCACAAAAAGATACAGAGAAGTTGATAACATTTTCACCTGCTTATTGACATGGCTTCTGCAGGAGTGACAATGAAGAAGTTTGTTGCGAGTGTTGTCCTTAGCCCACTTCATCACAGCACTTTGGAAGTACTCTTGGAGTGCCAGAGCCATCCTTTTACGTAGGCATGTTTATTAAGGTGGATCCTGACTCTGATCTAGAAAGTCACAGTGTTTTGGTTATCATGCCATTGCAGAGAGGTCACTGACACTCATCTTGTGGTCAAAGTATCGTTGCTACTTTTTCGTTGACAGTTTTGCCACTAGGAAACAAGCTTGCATTTGCAAAAGGTGCATGGAAACCAGTCAGGAGTGCTACTGCTGAGGACTGATTCCTAAAAATTATTTGGGTATGTAATTCCTTTTGAGGACTGAGGCCAAAGTTAGCATCTTTCCCAAATATTGTTTTACTGCAA
The DNA here is from genome assembly GCA_027560015.1 of Chloroceryle amazona. Taxonomy (NCBI): domain Eukaryota; kingdom Metazoa; phylum Chordata; class Aves; order Coraciiformes; family Cerylidae; genus Chloroceryle; species Chloroceryle amazona. The sequence goes on along the minus strand of JANHFX010024498.1, from coordinate 29,042 downwards.
ATGCCTAAAGAAAGAAGAAAAAAAGGGCAGTAACTATGAGGCAAATAAAAGCCTGGCCTTTAATTAAATGTAAACTAGCTAGTTTTCACTCTTTGCTTCTGTCTGATTATAACTTTGGGTACAGCAAATAAGAACAAAGCAAGAATGAAGTATGATCCTATTATTGATGAAGACTACAAAAGTTATTATTTCATTTGTAATTAAAATACAAATGGCAATGAGGAGTTGGCATGTGATGTGAACTAAAAATAGGAGAGTAGTATAAACACATGTTCAGCCTAAAAAGTAGTCTGTCTTGTGATTAGTGTGACCATTTCAAAATATTTCCTGTTGTGATTGTATAACCTTTAAAAAGAAAGGATAGGTTTGCTGATGAATCACTAGGTGTCTTCTTTTTCAACTAGTCTTGGTAAATAAATAAATAAAGTAAGATAAGATGATAGATTTCTTTTGCATTAAAGAAACAGGTAGATAAAACTAATTAATAAGCCTTGTTTTTACATGTACGGTAGTTTATAATATGATTTAACAGAATACTCTAAAAACTATCCAACTGTGCCGTGCAAACACGAGTATCTTTTATGTGTAGTTTATAGTATGCCTTATAGGTAATACCTACAGAGATGCTGTATAAGTGGTGGGAGGTTTGAACCGAGGAAACCGCTTTTGAAATTTGTTTTCTGTGTATGTTGTGTTTTTTTTAAAGTTTCAGAGAATTGAAAGAGGAACCTGCACTGAGTGGCTAGTTCTAACTTATACAAAACTTTCCCCACATCATGTGATGAAATGTCTTTTATCACTGCACTCTTATCTTTAGTATCTGAGATGGTAGAGCACTATGGCTTTCTCACCTGCATGGCTGGCTCGCTGGTGCTAGAAGGGGTTGTGAAAACTTATTTGTTGTCTTTCTAGGGTCTTTTATGAACATTTAATGCATGACTTTACTAAACCACAATTCTCAAGAAAACAGTTTTATTTTAATGCTTAAAACTCTACTTTCCTTCCTCTCTCCCTCTCTACATACATATATAACAATGTGGCAAAGTAAGAGATAGACAAACACACATAGAAAAAGAAAGGATACTAAAGGTGCTCTCCTGGAATTTACATAGCATTTACTCTTTTACAAAAGATGTGCTCAGATGTTAAAATAAAAAGGACTTGGACCTGTTTCCTTCAATTCCCTGAGTGAGTTTCAAAACACTGGCTTTTTCCATCATTTGCTTGCCAAACCACATTAAACCCCCCATGGGCTGACTGCCACAGGCATCAGTGGCTCCATCTCACATGCCTCACTGGGCCTCTGCACTGCCTGGCTGATGCTGCACGGGGAGGTAGGCTGGACACCGTGCGCATGTATAGAAACTGTGCCCTGGCCCCAGGCAATTTCAGCAAGACTGGGGAGAGCACAGGCTTTGTAAGTCTGTGGGAAAACCTTGACATGGCCAAGCATGAGCCATGGGTCTTGAAACAGAGCTGGGAACTAAGTAGCAGCACAAATTAAATGACCTCTGCTATCCTCAGAAAGAGAAGTGAGAAAGTAGTTGGTGCTGATTTTCTTTCACAACAGGCAGGGGGACAGATTGTGTTTTCAAAAAGCATCATCCTGTCTCCACTCCCAGGAATCTGAGAGCATCCTTATGGTTTTAAAAGGGAAAGCAGATGGTGTGGGGTGCTGTGATCACATTTTGACCACTGCCAAGGCATCATGTACTTGCCAGTGAAGGAGCTCCCAGCAGCAATTCTCCTTCAAGATCTATGGCACTACAAGAGAGTGAAAAAGGGAACCAAAACCTTTCAGTAGAGAAGCCTTCACGAGAGCCCAGGTTTCAAGCTTGCTATTTTCTACCAAGTCTCATTTCTCATCAGATATTTCCATGTATTATGCATTCCTTGGGGGGCAACAAGTTGTATTAATATATCAATGCTAATAGATTAATCAGCTCCAGGGAAAGTTTTTGGTCACTGGAATGTGCTTCTCTGCACCGTTAGCTCACAAGAAAGCTCCCTAGTGCAGGTTTGGTTTGTGCTAGATGATTTCTCCCCACTGGCTCCCAAGCATGGTTCAGCAGCCAAGACCACTGTGAGAAGGCAAGCTGCACACCATCACCCTGCTTGAAGAAGCCTGACAGCATGGGCAGAGGCTGTCCCTGGCCAGATGACTTCTGTGGCAGAGAACAACTCCAGGTGCATGTGGTTTATTAGTACCACTCGGAGTACCAACTAAGGGCTTTCTTTTCCTTCAGTCAGAGCAGCAATTCTTTCAGGGGCAGGAGAAAGCATTTTAAAGAAGAAAAGGGATTCCTCGGTGATATTAGAATTTCCTTCAGTGATATTACAATTTCCTTCAGTGATAACAGAATTTCCTTCAGTGTTTCTCCAAGACCTAATTCTGTACCCATGTAGCAAAGGGTCAGCAGTAGGCTCCCCTCTCTGCTGGGCTTTGCCATTGCCCAGTGTTGCTCATGTCAGTAGTCCAAAGAAACAAATGGGACAACCTGGTGTGTTTCTTCTAGCCAAGAACTTTAAGGATCCAGAAAAAAAAACAAAGGAGAAGCTCTGTCTCCTAAGACATAGCCATTAAACACAAGTAGGGTCAAACTTCACACACAGACATAGAATATTATTTCCTTAATTAAGTAGCTGAAGTTGTAGAAATTTATTTGCCATAGACTACAGGCCAAAACTCTTGGGTGTACTGATGCAAGAGGCCCCAGCTTCATGCCCCTGCCACTGCAGAGGCTCAGGATGACAGAGGCCCAAGTCAAGAGATGCTTCTCCTTGATGTGCAAGGAGCTCCACTCTGGATTTTGAACAAGTGGTTTCCAAAAGGAGTAATACTTGTGGTGCCTGGAAAACATGCATCACACCTTGGCACATTTGCCCTGTTTGTTTAGGGGTAGTGTTATTTCCATATTGTTGTCTACAGGATTTTGTTATTTCTGTATGGTCTGCTCTGAGCCATTTTTCTATCCCAAGCGCATTGCTGCCACGTTTACCATGCTCATTATGTGATTGATGATACAGTACTACAGTCACAGCCTTCAGCCCATGGAGATTCTGTCTCTTTTGTTCATGTGGGTGAATTGTTTACTGAATGTGACACAAAGCTTCCTGCCATACAGTAATACAGATCCTTCAATGACATGGCCTATATTGGCACAGCTATATCTGCATGTGCCCTGGCTATACCATTTCCAACACTTACTTTCTGTCATCAGGCTTCTCAGATGCATAAATTAGGTCAAATTGCCTAGGGCAATCAGCCTCAGCTTTTTAACACTCACTATGTATCTGTACAGGCATAAATATCTGGTTTTTTTCTGGCTGACTGTTTTATGTGGTCTGCTTCATACACTTCACATGTAGAAATTGTTTGTCCAGTTCCTTCCTGCACTTTATAAATACCTTTTCCTGTCTTTTTTTCCTGATGCAGAGGATTTAACAGCATTCCCACACCTAAGTATGTATCAGCCTGAACTATATGCTTTTCTGTGCCAGCGGGCTTTCTCTAGTATTCAGTTTAAAAACCATAACCTCAACTTTTAGTAGCAGAAGCCTTGCCCTTTTTTTGGTTTAGGTCAAACCATATTTTCCTGAATAGGCACCATCTGCATCAAACATTTCCTTTATTCTTAGTGTACTTAAATCATTTTCCTATGTATCTATTTTCAGTAACACTGAAGCTGCAGGAATGCAGTAGTATGTCAGAGCACATCACTTAGAGGTCTTTAGATGTCCTAAAAATTCAAGTTTTGCCTCCAAAGATCTCCTACTGCTCTGCTGTTAGTCTCTTATTATTGCGTAATTGTACCAGTCTTCAAAACTACTTTGGAGTTTGTCCTTACGTATTCCATGAGTTTCACAGTCTTCATCTCCAACAGGCAGTTTTCACACAAACTGAAATACCTATAAAGCCCTTAAGCAGCACCTCCAGGGCTGGAGGTTGGCAACATGGACAGTGGGATTGAGCACACCCTCTGCAAGTTTGGCAACAACACCAAGCTGTGTGCTGTGGTCAACATGCTGGAGAGAAGGGATGCCATCCCGAGGGTTGAGAGGTGGGCCCATGCCAACGTCATGAAGTCCATCAAGGCCAAGTGCAAGGTCCTGAGCCTGTTTTGGGGCAACCCCTGGTATCAGGACAGGCTGGGGGGTGAAGAGATTGAGAGCAGCCCTGTGGAGAAGGATGTGAGGGTATTGGTGAATGAAATTTCAGTATGTGGTACCAGTGAAAAAAGTATGTATAGAATACATATATCATATACATTATATTAAATATATAATATTTACTGTATAATAGTATATTAGTATATTACTATCATACCTCATACACACTCATAATACTTGTTCTGTAAGTTGGATAAATGAGAATGCTTACCTGTCCTCACGACAGCTTCCCACCTCTTCTTGACTTGGTTAGTGTACCCCATCCTGACGTGCTGCCTGCATTGGAATCACACTAAGGCTGCTCTTGTCTCATACTGGCCTATGCTGATTGCATATGGTCAGTGTTTAAAATATCTCAGCCGTGTTTATTTACCTTAAGCACGTGGGCAAGCAGAGAACTTATGGCAGAGACAACATCAGGCACAGGATGGTAGTATACTGGTTGTAGTATAGTATGTGCTGTGGTATAGTAATGGATACTGGTATCTCGCATGGTAACCTGGAGGTGTTTTTGCTCTGCTATTTTCAGAGCAGTAAGCAACCTCCTCTGCCTGTGTTAGAGAGATCAAATACATAGAGTGGCTGATGAGATACAGATTCACACCTTTGCTTACATTGCAAGAATGTGTTTGATTGCACATATGCTTAAAAATAGCTGACCACAGACACATGTAGTAGAACAGACTGTGAGATGTAGACTGTTTACAAATGGAATCTATTTTTGCTTTTTTTCTTTTTTTTTTAATTATTACTCTTTTTTTTCTCAAGATGGCAAGATTCCAGAAATTATTTGTAGAGCAGCAATGATCCAGATATCTCAGGCCATTTTGCTAGCAATAAAAAAGAACTCAAGTAAAAGCATAAACAAGCTGTTCCAATGTATTGCCTGTTGATAAGAGCAGAGAGCAGGTCCCCCAACAAAACCATTTGCAGAACACACTTGACTTCTGCCTGTGATTATTTCATAGTAAACTTTCATATAATAATATATCAGCATATATCTTGACTATAATGAGGGCACTTACACACTTCTCAATGCAGAAAGACTATGTTAGATAAGATAGAATCCAATTTTTGTGTTATTTATGCATTTAAATTGCCTAAGTGTAGTGAGGACTTGAGAGGCAGACCAAAGCCTGAATATAAGGACACTTGCAGTTTGGTTTAGCTGAAGAGCTGAACTTTGACCTGCTGTCTCACCAGCACTTGAGGACTTTCAGAAGAATGAAACAATAGCAGATGCAGTTTCAGGGTGCTATTATTCCTGTTGCATTTCTTTGTATTAGTCGGATAGCTCCTTTATTCACAGAAAAAAAATAAAACAAAAAACCCAAACCCAAAAACTGAACAAGATGTAAAGCTTTTGTTAGAAATATTTTTCCTTTCTTTCCCATTTTATAATCTCCACTTCTTGTAAGTTACCAGTCATACCTCTAGCTGGTATCAAATTGATAAATTGAAGAGAAATCAGGAAAAAAAGTGGTAAGTCAGGGAAAAATATTAATTACATTGTCTCTTTCTTTTTTCTTTGTGTGTATATATAACATTGCTTTTAAAACTAGACCATACAGTGTATCTGCTTCTGTAGTTAGTTATTTCTGAGGTTCCTGTTACTTGCTCATTGTGCCTTTGGGTACATCTGCTCAGCACTCTTCAGGCATGTGTGAATTTATGCTGTACCCTCTGCCAGCCACAAGCAGTGCAGCTGCAGTTATCGATGCACAACATAAGCCATGAGCTTTTGCAGAGAAGCCAACTTTCAGTACTTTCAGCATGTGAACGAAGTGAATTTGCATGAGCTTGGACAGTGTGAGCTGGCTTCTAATCCTAAGCAAAGAGCTTACAACAATTTAAAGACCACATACATGGGCAACTCAATATCACTCAGAAAAAATACAGTGATATGTAGCTCGTTAATGCAGATACAATTCAAGGTTTGCACTGTGAGCTGTGACAGTAAGTGGTAAGAGAAACTGCAAAGGCAAGAGTTGTTACAGTGCAAGATTTCTCATGGAGATCACCTAAACTGAGATCCAACCCCTCCTCCCTTCAGGCTCTGTCCAAAGTGTTGGGGAATGAGAAGGCAACCACAGAGCTCACACATTTCCCACTGCCTTGGATTGCATACATTGCTACCTACTGGCCTTTTGTCAGCCCAGGAACACCCCTCTGGCTGAAATACACATGGTGACCTATTTTCAGCAAGGTTTGACCTTGGGGGAATGAGAGGACACACGATCAGTTCCAGCCATAAAAAAGAGCTTCCAGCAGCCCATTTTTTGTATCAAAGCCTTCCAGTATGAGGCACAGTTTGATAGGAAGAAAGGTTCATTCTTTCTGTACATCCAGCTTTTCTTGCCCTCTCAGGAGCAGAGAATAGATACATGAGAAAGCTGCCAAGGGAAGGTCAGTGTAGTTCTTACGGAGCCCACAGTTTCATGTATGTTTCAGCCAAGACTGTTTTCACTAGTGCTGATGTGAGAATCCTGATGTGAGAGACAGGAAAATGCTCAGACTGCTGGGAGGAAGATGACAGGTACTGGTAAAATCATGCATTTGTTCCCATTCTGGGCCAATTAACTTTCACACAAAAGCTGGCCTGGTCATTTTAAAGTGACAGCTGAGCCTCTTCCAAGTGTGAAGAGGGACAATTATGTTTTAGTGGACTAGTTCAGATTTTGACAAAATTCAGGCGATTATAGGCCTCCAGGAATCCAGGCTCTGAATCAGTGGGATGTTTAAAATGAGCTGGATTCAGTTTCAAACACCTGCATTTACAATGGAGGTGACTACATATGAGCCTGTTACATCCACTGGAGATCCACCCATTACAGTCAGTGGCATCGAAGCTTTCCAACTCACCCTAAAATAGGCACTTAGGTTTCTTGCGATGCTAAATCTGCTTCTGTAACAAAGACTAGGCAATAAAGGTGCTGGCTATACCCATATCCTGCTACTTAATGCTGCTGCTCTGGAAAAAGAATTACATATTCACATGAATCTTACTTAACAAGAGGAACAATAATTCAGCTTGCATTTTACAAGTGCTCACAACATTTCCCAAATACCATGCCAAATTATCCTTTCAGCTACACCTGCAAAAGTTGGTTGGCTGTCCGTTTTATGGACTCCACCATATATATTACATCAATCAGCAGCTACAGACTGCCATATCTTTAGTGCAAGAAAAGGCAATGTCTGAGCTTTTTTTCTTTTTCTTTCTTTTTTTTTTTTTTATCTCTAGAGATAATCTTCAAAAACATGCATGTAGCTCTACCTCAATTCCTTTGTGGACTGAACAGGAGAGGAAACAGTCAAAAAGAGTTTCACAGAAAAGAGAGATGAACAGATAGAAAGTACAGATTTCAAAAAGAATATATATACACACATATGTTTATGTACGTGTATATACCTGTTTGCTGTAAAATGCCAATCAGATCATGCAGATTCAATATAAGACTACCAAGTTTTGGGAAAATTGAGGGATTCTTTGTTGGGAGTCTGCCAGGTTGTCTAGCACAAACACCTTGTGCCAAAAACTGTTACTTCTTTTCCTGACATTTGAGGTCAGAAAGGGAATGATGGACTTGCACTTTTTCCTTTGACTTTCACAAAAGCTATGTGTGGCAATTACTTGAAATAGGAAGCAATTGCAGACTGGAAGCCATTCTGTGCCAATCCTGGACATAGACAATATTTGAAATATTTAAAATTATAAAGGAAATTAGTTCATATGTTATTGCAATTTAGACTTTTCCAGATATTTTCTGTAGTGAAAGTTCTATGAAAACATAAATCTTCACCATCTTGACATCACCAAAGGCCATGCTACCTGCAGGAGGGCCCTCTGGCAGAGGATAACTCCACGCTACCTGGGATGTCTGCCAGAGTGGTTAGAAGATGCTTTGCAAACTGGTTATGCATAGTCAAGCCCCATCTGACAAAAACTGCGGTCTAATGAAGTTCATGTTCATCGCCAAGCATCAGCAATATTTCAGTAACTGCCTGCACACACGCTCTTCCTCCACGGTACATCCAAGATAGCACTGTTTCACCAAAAGGCAAGTCACCTCTTGCTGCTGGGAAATAGGAGCATGCACATGGGCAGTGGCTGCCAAGTAGTGTAAGTCCTGGAGGATTCAATTCATAAAAGGGGTTGCCTTAGCTTTGTTAATCCTTTCCAAAATATCAGGCTTGAAAAAATTAAGCTTACAAAGTCTGTGTCTGTAGGAAAGATCAACATATATATGATACTCTAGCTATGAGCTCATAAACTGGAACCTCTTTAAATCCAGTTTAGGATGCTTCTCTCACTGAAATTTAAACCAGACTAGAAAATCTGTCAGTGGAGTTATAAAAGTTGGGTTTCAATTGACCTAAGTTTTTGCTCACAGAATTTTTAAAAGCTGACTATCCTGCACACCAACAAAGAAAACTGAAAACTGCTTAATTTTGTAGTGTAACTAGCACTTAACACTCACAGAGTCATGCTTCTGATGCTGAGAGGGTTTTGTCAGTACTGCCTCACAGCTTTACTACTTCCATAAACCAGAGTACTGCAGAAATGAACATTTTAAAGACCACATTAACTAGCTTCACTCTGAACAGGGTTATTGACACAGATGACCATGGCTGTGTTTCTGCAAACCTTATTTAAATTAGGGTGGATCTTGCGAACAGTGGCACAGCTTCCTGACTTTGCTAATTTATGGTTAGCAAAGGTGAAGGTTCAACTGAACTAAAATTCAGCTATCAGCAAAACTGCATAGTCCAGGACAGACAAAGTGTAAAGGTAGCTATGTACAGTTAATTTTGCTACTTAGCTAGGTCTGAAGAATTGGTATATTATTTCCTTGTGATGTTTCTTTGCCTCTCACCTGTATATTTAGATTTCACATTTAGTAAGACTTCTTTTGTTGAATCTTGGGAACTGCCCACTTGCACTCTCTCAGGCTGGAGAAGAGCAGCACTCTCTAATAGGCCGAAATGAGAGGATAATTTTTCTTTACTTTTGAACAAAGCTGCTTTCACCTAGATTGATATAGCTAACAATTTCTACAGGCCTGTTCCCCTACATTACACTGGTAATGCTTCTACATCTTCTTACTGAAAAAAAAAAGAGGGTTTTTTTTACCTCTCAATGTGAAATTCTTGTGGAGAGAAGAGACTCTTGTTTTACCTTGCCCTAACTTATTGAGGTCAGAGCTATAACCACCATATGGTTTACTTTGACTAGGTGTACTAAGATAAAGACTAAAATTTGTCTCCGCAAGAGTTTCTGATTAATAGAGTGATTATAATGTAACTCTTTCATTGTAAAAAAAAAAAAAAAGAAGCCATCTTTTGCAGTGAAGGCATACATATGGTTTTCTTATGTCCTTTATTTGCATAACCTTTTGTGGAAAATAAGAAATAACAGTTTTGTTTTTCTAAAGCTAAATAACATAGAAGGTCAGGAATACTGCAGCTAGTTAGATGTTTTCAGACTTGTTTGGTCAGAAATACTTGTACACACAAGTGCACAGAGGGGAGAATTCTTATTTCCCATATGCATTTATTTTTAAAAGAAGGTAAGCTAGAGCCTAGTGTGAAATAATGCCTTTGAGATAACATAATTGTAAGTTCATCAACAGTTGCTGATCTTTTCAGTAACGGTACTCAGAACAAAACAAAAACAAACAAAACAAACCAACCAAACACAAACCAGTAAAAATTTGCATGAAATTTTATTGCAGGGTTGAGAAAGAACGATCCAGCCAAAACCTGTGGCTCCTTTCAGTAAAGCCCAAGTTCAGTTTAAGGAACGTGCCGTCAGAGACGCACTCACTGCACTCATTTACATTCCTCAGCTTGGTGAACTTGCACATTTGCAGAAGTGTTTCTCTGAATCACATCAATGATGCCTTAGGAACGAGAACTGAGACGTGTTTCAAAAGGGCACTTTTTCTTTTTGTTCCTCATATTAAAGCCCCATACTCTATCTAAATATCAAAGTGTTTGTCACTTTTCCCACAAGTCGAGATGACTAGCTCCTGGCTCCTTGCCTTCTTGGCTCCTTCTTCTCCTCATATTCAGTCTACAATAGAAATTAAATGTCTGTTTTCTGTGCTTGTCTAATATTCTTCATCTCACTAGCAATTCAGACAGTCTGGGGTTGAAGCCCCAGTGGGAACAGTGCACATTGAGGATCCCTACATTTTCACCAGTTTTAGCTACACTTAGGTAGACATAAAACATCCTAACCCTTTAGTTCTTGTTACTGCTTAGTAACAGAAGTAAACTAAGCAAGTAAAAAATAAATAAACAAAAGCCCAATCTTTTGAAATAAAATAAAATACATTCTTGAGCCACATTTGCATTGTTGAAAAAAAAGTCAATACAATTTTTCTAAATGTTTACAATAAAATCTGTGCTTTCATTTAGTTCCTTATTGAATCTGTTTGCCACTGAGTTGAAATTGCATTTCTGTTGGTTTTTCCTGTAATCTGAAACATGATATCCTACCTTCCTCAGCTGCAAAAGTGTCTTTCTAAAAGTGTAACAATATCAAAGAATTTATGAAATAAGACTTCTTTATTCTACACAATAGTGCTTTGACAGGTAGTGAACCAAAAATAATGAAACAGAGTAGGTTTTGTAAGGCTTTCTGCTGCATGATATGTTTTGAATTTATTTTCCATCTCAAATGACAAAATAAATCACAAAACTTTTTATAAAATGATAATTCTGGTTTTCATTTGGCTCAGGCTTTTCAGTCTTCTGCACAGGTGCACTTGCCATTGACAACAGGAAGAGAATAGAGAGGAAACAGATCAGTTTTATTTAGCAGTCCCTGAAAAACATGCAGTCACATCTCTATCATTACCTTCCAATACAAGGAAATAACACAGTCCTCTTCTGATTTTTTTTTCTGTTTGATTTTCAGTATTCTCTTTAATGTTTTATTTGGCATCTTTTGTCAATTGAAGGGAAAGAAATCACCATTCCTGTCAAAAAGGCAATAAGCACCTTTACTTATGGGTACAGCTCGGATAAAAACCTGGCATTAAGTGAATTTCCAAGTGAGTTTTCTGTCCAGACTGCCATGAGCCAGTGAGTAGACGAGAAGCAAAAAAATCCTACTTGAATTGAGTGAGCATTACTCCAGAGGCTGTAGGTGCTCTTAGCACCTGATACATAAAACTAAAATACATCCACCCATTAAATGTTTCAGAAATTAGGCAAGCAGAAAAGCTTAACATTTCTATGTCAGATGCTTGAGGACTGATTTAAATGGCAATAAGACTGGATCTTCTCACATGAAGAATCCTTCCTGGGCTTTTGTTTCAGCCTACCTGTATATCCATTTGTCTGTGGTAGTTTAAATATAGCTCTCGCTAAAACAGGTGAACCCATCTCTTTCTAATAGAGATATTGATGTAACAGAGCTGTAATTTTACAGATTATGCACATGTAAACTTAACTAGCGTTGATATTTTAACATTATCCTGTAGTGCAATTTCTCTTGCAGAGAATCCGTGCAAGCTCTACTTAATTCGAATTGTGTAGGAATCCTGAAACTGAAAGGAAGCAACACAAAAAAAAAAGAAGAAATATAAGGGGAATCTAATTCTAATCCTCATAGAGATTACTTTCTTGTTTGATTTATGACATTTTCAAGTTAAACCACAAGAGACAGAGAGAGACTGTGGTTGCAGTGCGGGAAGGACACAAAGTTACCATGAACAAAATGAAAATATAAATACAGCATTAACTAAATTCAAACAGGCACAATAATGGGAGGGGTAAAGTATGTTAGAAGGCCACATTGTGGTTACAGTAGCTTAACCCACCCTTTTTGGTGAGATCTTGTAGACACTAAAAACAAAGTCTAGTGCCTTTCAACCCCTATTCAAGAGGTGCCTACATTTGCAAGACACTTTGTGTTTTACCGATGGCAGTGTTCCACAAGTGCATAAAGTTTGCTTTTAGCCAGGCCACAAATCCTGACACAGTTTTGTGTACTGCAGCATCTATGCTTGCATTTTTTTATCTCCTTCTTATCAGGATGTGTTCTCAGCAAAAGAAACTTTACAAGAAAATAAGTTTGTGATTAGCCCTGAAATAAAACTGAATGTAAGAGGTATTCAAAAGCTTTATGACCAGTGTGGCAGATTTAACGGAAATTATCACCGATACTCTTACCTCCCAAGTGCATATAATTTCTATAGGAATAGTATCTTGGGGAGAAATTCTTCAACCTTTTAAAGCAAATATCTTTCACTTGCAACGGCTTCCTATTAGATGTCTGTAGGTAATGATACAGGAAAACATTTTCTGTTTGTTGGGAAGTTTAGGCTTGTTAGGCACAAAGGGGTGCCACTTGAGAAAGATTTTTGAGACAGTAGAGTTCATGAATAGGTATTTACTATGGTAATACATAGATAGAAGAGTTGAAATAGATGGCAACAAGGCTGGGTTTTTTTTTTCCCAGAGTTTTGTGTCGGCAAGTGCTTTTTAAAGTTCTTCTGAAAACTGAAGATTTAGTTTCATTTGTGATAGAGCTTCACTGTCAAGAACAGAATTTCATCTGCAATGGATTTGGATCAAAGAGGTTTTTTGCAGTTGTGATCATGTGATATGCTCATTACTTGGAACATGTTTGCTCTGTGTCTTGTGTGTGATACATGAGGAACGTATCTCTGACTTCTTTGCAAGTGATGTTTCCTTGAGCCTTTTACTTGGCTTGCAAGCGCTCAGCTGGAAGCTCCTGAAAGACTGGCAACATTAATTAACATCATTTGTTTGATACTGACTCTCACTACTGATGAATACTTTTAGCTGACATCTGAAGCACTATGTCAAATTGATCAGATCAAGAAATAACAGAAATAACCCCCCAGTGAACTTCTTGCTGCCGTAGGTGTGCTTTTTCTGGATCTGTACTCATTTTTTTTCTAGACTTGAGTATCTCTCTGCTGCACTACAGCCTTCATTAGAGACTTCACCTTTGTCAGCTTTCAGGAACCATCAACAGTTATTTTGTGCAAGGTTTAGCAAATTATTCAGTAAGACCCTCTGCCAGAAATGACAGGTCTGTCAGAATGGTTATTTCCAGCTAGCGCCAGCCAGCACTGAGGGCTGACCTCTCTGAGGGACTGACCTTTACACTGCTCAGGGGCTATGACCACACAATTAAATTAAAGGTCTTATTTAACTAGATCTGAGGTTAAGTGACACCAACTGACTGGAACCTACATTTTTTTTCATCTAACGTCCTACAGCAGATGTGTCTTTCAAAGAGATGCTTGCATTAAACAGTGCAGGTGATCAGAGTCCACAAGGAGGAGTGTGTCCACCAGTAGGAGTGTGTGCCTCTTATTACACAGCACAGATGTGCCCATAGTTGTTGGCTAGCTTAGCTTGGCAACCTTTTTCAGGCAACTATTGCCACTATTCACAGAATTTACTATTGCTTTGTCCTCTGCCTTTCTGGTCATTCATTGCCATTTCCTCACTTTTTCAACCGTGTACTTCTGTGAAACTGCATTCTTGTTCCTGCAGGTTAATGGAAGTAATAACCACACATGCATGCAGCACACTGAGACATAAGCTCAGTGTGCAAAACAGCAGGCTGCAAAACTGAAACTAATTTTGCAGAATTACAGGTGATGCTACTAAGACAGTTGCAAACAGAACATTTTTTAATAACTTACTTCCTGCAGAAATTGAAACTCAGGAGCTTTTCTTCTTGTTAGGAAAGAGTTTGTTACTTCTTTAGCTTCCTCCCTTCAGTCTGTTACCTGTCCAAGCAACTGTAATTTATCTCTAGTTCTTGATTATAGCATCATGGAATTATGGAATACTTTGGATTGGAAAGGATCTTTCATGGTCATTTAGTCCAACTCCCCTGCAGGGAGCAGGGACATCTGCAACTAGAGCAGGTTGCTCAGAGCCCAGGCCAACCTCACCTGGAATGTTGCCAGGGATGGAAAATCAACCACCACTCTGGGCAACCGGGGCCAGGGTCTCACCACCCTCAGTGTGAAAAATTTCTTCCTTCTCTCTGGTCTGAATCTCCTTTTAGTTTTAAACCACCACCCCTTGTCCTGCCACAACAGGCCTTGCTAAAAAGTCTGTCCCCATCTTTCTCACAGGCCCCTTTCAGTAATGAAAGGCCACAAGGAGGTCTCCCCAGTACCTTCTCTTTTCCAGGCTTTACCAACTCTCTCAGCCTGGCCTCACAGCAGAGGGGTTCCAGCCCTCAGATCATTGCTGTGTCTCCTCTGGCCCTGCTCCAACAGATCCATGTCTTCCTTGTACTGGGGCCCCCAGATCTGGATGCAGTACTCCACATGGTGTCTCACAAGAGTGAAGTAGAGGTGTCTATGTCATTGGTGAAAATATTAAATGGCACTGGTCCCAGTACAGACGCCTCGGGGAAACCACTGGTCACCAATCTCCATCTGGACATTGAGCCATTGACCACTTCCCTCTGGATGTGGCTTTAAAGAAGTCCATATAGACAACATCCATCGCTCTGGTCAGGCAGAACTCACCCCTAATGAAGCAATGCTGGCTGTTTCAAGTACCCCCTGTCCTCCATGTGCCTTAACAGAGCTTCTAAGAGGATCTGTTCCATGATCTTCCCAGGCACTACCCTTTTTAAAAATGGGTGTAATGTGTCCCTTCTTCCAGTCACCAGTGGCTCCACCTGGCTATCAGGGCTCTTCAAATATCATGGAGAGTGACTTAGCAATTATATTAGCCAGTTCCCTCAGGACTCTGGGATGCATCTCGTCAGGTCCCATACACTTATGTATGTTCAGGTTCCTCTGGTGGTCAGAAACATGGTCTTCTCTTACAGGAGCAACTTTGCCCCCTCAGCCTCCATCTTGCAGTCCATCCACTCAAGAGGTGTGGGAAGAGAGGTTGCCAGTGAAGGCTGAGGGAAAAAAATATAAGGAAAACATGGTGTTTTCCTTATAATCTGTTTACATCGTAAATATAGCAAGAGATATTGCATGTTCTCCTTTCCCCAACTGAAAAAAAAATGAAATTCCAGCACTTGCTTGGAATGAATCACTCTTTCGTCGGGAAAATAAAAGTTAGAAATTATTGTGCATTGCAAGCTCATGATATCTAGAGTAAATAGGATGGATTTATCTCATGGAGATCCTATGGCATAGTGTTTTCAGGCAAACACCAATTTAATTTCTATTTGCGATGTATAATTTTCTTTATGTTACAATAACGTAAGAGGTGTGGTAACATACAGACTGCAAAAAGTATCACAAATTCATTCAGCATGAAAAAAGTAGCTGTTCAAATCTAGGAAGAAGTGAGACTAGTAAAACACTACCATGATTTGGAGGGAGAAGAGAGTGTTCAGGATATAATTTTAATGGATTTGATTCATTCAGAGATGATCAATTTTTTAAAATTTGATTAATGGAAGAAGTATGTCCTTAATTTGTTTTGACATATTGCCTTTCTCTCTTGACATTTGTCCTCTAGGTTTTTAAGCCAAGTGTTCATGATATGATACAGCTGGTTTATAGGGATCAACAACCCCTCTGCGAATAATGGTTATGAACGGATCCCATCTGGATGTTGAAACACTGGCAATGCTCCAGAATAAAGCTATCTCCATCACCCTTCCAGTTGTGTATACACTGGTGGCTATGATCAGTATTCCTGGCAACTTTTTCTCCCTTTGGGTGCTCTGCTGTCACATTAAACCCAAAACACCTTCTGTTATCTTCATGATCAACCTAAGCATCACAGATCTCATGCTGGC
Source organism: Chloroceryle amazona (assembly GCA_027560015.1). NCBI lineage: Eukaryota > Metazoa > Chordata > Aves > Coraciiformes > Cerylidae > Chloroceryle > Chloroceryle amazona. The sequence goes on along the minus strand of JANHFX010024498.1, from coordinate 13,093 downwards.
CAGCTGCTTTCCCTTCCAGATTTCTTATCACATCCAAAGAAATCACTGGAGCTTTGGCAAGACTCTTTGCAGCCTCGTCACTGTGATGTTCTACTCCAACATGTATTCTTCCATACTGACCATGACATGTATCAGCATTGAGCGGTACATGGGTGTGGTATATCCCATGAAGTTGATCAAATGGAGAAGAAAAAGATATGCTCTGGCTTCCTGCCTAGGTATGTGGATTTTCTTGCTACTAGCCTTCTACCCACTAGAAAGCACAGATCTGACCTATGAAGTGAAAGAACTGGGGATTATAACGTGTTTTGATGTCCTCAAATGGGACATGCTGCCCAACTTCGCAGCCTGGGTAGCCTTTCTCCTCACGTTATTTGTGGTGCTCTTCCTGATCCCATTTGTTGTAACAGTTGCATGCTATATTGGCACCATTCGGAAGCTTATTCAGACATCAAACAGATATGGTAACAGGCAGAAGACTAGATCCATATACCTGGCAATGATAGTCCTTCTGGTATTCATCACTTGCTTTGCCCCCAACAACTTTATCTTACTTGTGCATATGATCAGCCGCCTATTTTACGGCAAAAGTTTGTACCCTGCCTACAAGCTCACCTTGTGCCTCAGTTGCTTCAACAACTGCATAGATCCCTTCATTTATTATTTTGCATCCAAAGAATTTTACCAGAAATTCATGCAAGTGTTTCGCCCTAAGGTACTGGTCAGTGACAGTTTGGAAAACAGAAGGGAAAGCTTATTCTCTGGAAGGACTATGTCAGCCAGGTCAATGTCAAGTGGACCTATGGATGGGTTAGAGGGAGTAAAGGTCTATTTGCAAAGGCAGGAAAGTGTTTTTTAGCCTTAGACATCCCCAGGAAAAAAAAAAAAAAGGCACCTGTGAGATCCTTGAGAAAGCACAGAAAACATTTCTTTTTGGATGGCTACCCTCAAAATAACTTGCTCCAGTGACAGAACTCAAGCCATACTGAAGAAATGGTAAGAAATGGAAGCATTAAAGGAACTGAGTTTATTCAAGAAGGCACTGAAGCAAACTTAACATTGATAAATAGGGATTGCCCTGGAATTGGTCCTACTGCATGAAGCCAAGGGATATGTTTATAACAAAATTACTTTCAGATTGCATGTGTTTAAGCAAAGGCTTGTGATTCTTAATGAATGTGAAATATTACTGTATATGAATTAGAGTATACACTGAAGTTGGATTTGGGATAGGAAAGCTATTTTTCTAAGCAATGTGCTGGTTTTTGTTTCTTTGGGTGGTTTGTTTTTTTTTAATGTGTTGCTTTATCTCTTGTTGTATTTCTATAAAACAATGAGTACAACTAGCTTGTTGTTTTACAATGAATTTGTAACACATTGCCACTGTGAATGCACCACAACACTCACTCAGCTGTTTACCACAACCAGATCACACTAACCTTTGAAAAGGTTAGGTTCACTCATCTTATTTATTTCAAGTTTATATAGCAAAATATCTCATACAGTGAAAGGAAAGCTAGAACTAACAAAGTTCAAGACTACTTCAGCTGCTGAGTGGATGATATTTTCACTTCTTGAAGTTATTAATTTCTCAGGACAGTGGGGAGTCTTTATTTAAGAAAACAGATTTTCACACGTTGACCTACTACAGTAATAATGCTGCTGCTCACATAGGATTGGCATCAAGTAATCTTCAACAATTCACTATAGGCTATACGCAGAAGCAGCATCTCCCTTGGCAGATAATTTAGCTTTATATAGTGCACAGACAGTGAGTTTACCTCCCTTATGGTGATGCTGTGGATTATTAACCAGCTTTTTAGCTGGACATATGAGAATTCAACCACATCCTGGAGTGATTCTGTGCCAGCAGAAACCATCTGAAAACCTGATCCTTTGGCCAGATGGCAGAAACATACTTCTTTCAAGGGGGCAAATGGAAAGAAGAAGAAAAAATGACATCAAGGCTTAAGAATGGGAGATGTATCAAATACCCTGGAAATAGGTTACGTGCAGTCCTGTGTTTGGAACTCCTCTCTGAAATATCCTTCTTCAGCTTGTTTGCTTATATTGTGTCATGTTTTAATTCTCCTCACATCTCAACAACTGCCTGTGTGCTTGGAAAGACAACTGCTACAGAATACACGCTGAGGACAGAAAAAGGCAATGTTTTTCCTGTAGTATTCACAGCTTTTTATCCATCTTTGGCCTCATTAACAGTGAATGTCCAAAAAACACTGGAAAGATCCAGAGAAATTTCACCTCACAAATGGCACAAAGCCATAAGGTATCCTTTTGCTGTGCTGCGACACCGTTCAATGCTGAGTTCAAGGCTGTCTTTGACATTGTGGGTAGTTGTTTCAGACACCACATGCTACCTGATTTCTGAACTCATGTGACTAAGAAAAAGACAACAGCCAAGGCCCTTAAAATCTGCCTCTTCTACTTGTGTATGGTATGATTAAAACACAATTTTTCACCACTAACCACCACAAATTTCTGTATGATATGGGCTGGATAACCAGAAAATGGCTGTGAGGTACTTGTGTCTCCCATCTTCGGCTAAAGTATCATCAGTTTTTGGAGCAGGATAAATGTGAGTGGACATAGTACCACCTTTCAAAAGCCATCTGAAGTGTCTTGTGGCATTTCACAGTGTTAGTTTTAATCGATCTGTACATTTTTGGCTCATGAGGCCAACCTTAGTGATATGTAATTCATCCAAACCTTCCCATCCATTTGCCTGGTAGCTTCCAGGCCACCCTGCACTACCAGCCTGTGTGCAGTGAGATGGGCTTGCTACCCATGTGTGGTAGCATGCATATTATCCAAAATCACCTCGCTTGTGCTGAAAGAGAGGAGCCCTCTAAATACATTCCTGTGTGGGTCCCAGGTTCTGAGCCCCTGTGTCAGCTCTAGCACATGCTCCAAAATATCTGCTTGCATCCGAACCTCCAAAGAAAGAACGGTGTCTCTTGTGCCTCATCCATCAGGCAGAAATTCTGTCAGAATATTTTTTTTTTTTTTCCAAACCTGTGTATTATTGTAGCAGTGCATGTTTTCACCCTGCTGTTTAAGTCCCCTCACCATCCACTTTCACAGAATTCCACCTTTCTCACTATCAAAGCTGTTGTCAGTAGTTTGGGGTTTGGGTTTTTTTTAACATTCAAGTATTTTTATAATGAAATCCATCACTTGTCTTAGCTCTAATGCAGATTTTCACTCTGTTTTACCTTGAACCTCATCCTCAAGTGCTTAGGGCCTCCTGAAATGTGCTGCAATGTGCCTGAACTGTAACTGACACCAAATAGAGCCAAAAATGCCAGAAATTTTGCACTTTGGACATCAGCTGATATATTTTGAAAAATAATTAATTGCTCCTTTTGCAAGAGAGAAAAGATACTCACAACTGACTGAAAATGCTCTTCTCTCCAGCCTCACATAGATCTTCATAGCCCTTCATCCCTTTTCTGACATTGTCTAGAAAGGAACGGGAAGGACACCTCATTCAGGCACCTCTTCACACCGTTTTATGAACTTCACCTCTCCGCTGAGTGAGCTCAGATTAGGTGAAATTCCCATTTGCATTACTGTCATTGTTCCTTGAGAAAGGAATTGAAAAATGAAGCCAACTTTTGAGCCTAATGGTGTATACCATGAAGTTTTGGAGGGGGTTTTAAAGAGGAGGAGAAAAAATTCTTTTTAAAAGTGCCCCAATGTACTGTTCTTTGACACTGGAAACATGTTCTTCTGGGGCACCATAAGGTGGCAAGGATTTCCCTCTTTGGTCAGTGGGTGTGAGTTCACATACATATATATACATATAAATATGTAGCCATAAATGTAGGTTGACATTTGAGAGGCTTTTGAGAAGTTCATGTCTATATTGCCTTTGTTTGGAGAATATGGGTCCTGAGCAAAATGCTTCCTTGGTTGCCTCTGTGGTTAATGTCATTTTCCTGAGAAGACACAACTGTATCAGCTTCTGTTTGGTCTTGTGACTGTTTCGTTGTTGTTGTTGTTGTTGTTTGTCTGTTTCAATTATTATTATTGTTTAGCAATGTAATCTATGAATGTGCTTGGACTTTTTTGTATATATAAAATAAAAACAAAACAAAACATAAACCCAACATGATTTAAGATTCTCTCCTTTGTATCTGCCACGTGTAAGAAAATTCCAAGCTTAGAAGAGGGCTGGGAAACCAATTATGAAATAAAGCAGATTTCCTACCCATTGCTATTGTGCTCTTTTTTAGATTTCTGTATTGTTTTAAGCCTCTTATTTTTCCCATGCATTTTGAAAACCAAGTGTTTGTTTGTTTGTTTGTTTGCATAACTGTTCATTTTTTATGTTTCTTTTTTATTATATGTATCTTAGAAGATAGCAATGGCCTACTGCATTCACACAAATTTTAAAAGCAACAATGCTCAAATGAGATGTTCCCTAGTTTGGAATTCTTCTCCTTGACCAATAGGTGCACCACATACATATATTTTTAAACTTCAATGCATTTCTGAAGGGGGATGGCAGCCTGGGACCATTCCACCCTCAGACAGGATCAGCCCCAGCCCTGGACGTTAAGGACCTTTCTGGGGACAGGGATGGGTCATGGGCCCGTGGGTGAGTCCAGCCTGGTGAAGTTCATGGCCGGGCAGGGCAGGGCTGTGGAAAGCTGGAGACCAGCCCTGCTGTAGCTTTGCTGGGGCAGGGGCTGACAGCTCTGGAGGGCTGATGTGGGGATCCAGGCCCTGGGCAGGGTGAAAGGAGCCCTGGGGAGTTGGGCAGGGACAGTTAGGGTTGGTAGTGCCTTGACAAACACTCCCTAGACTGACCATGCCCTATTTTGAGGTCAGTGTCTGTTTGACTGTATCTATATGGTTACATGAGAGGGCTAGATATTGTCACAGGATAGTTTTTTTGTCTTTTTTTTTTTACAGTTCAAAGTGTTTAAAATAACATGAGTTATTTTATAACATATTTATAACATGAGAAACACCAGAGTGGTGTTTCTTTAAGGAGATGCTTAGATTACATGCTACGTACCCCAAGGTGTGCATGAGAGCATGAAGGGTGAAATTCAGCGTTGGTAAGTGTGAAGTAATGCACATGGGGAAATCTAGTCACAGCTTTGTGTGCAAAATGATGTTATTAATGCCATGCATCATCTCAGCATTGAAGAAATTCATGGTTCACACACACCTTGTTTACTTTGTGCACTTCTGGCCTCATCGTCACAGAGAATCTCTTTTCACAACACACAGTGTAATTGAGGAACACCTTGACAAGAATATTGTGGGTTGCACATAGTACATGGGTCCACAAAGAGACGAGAAAAGCACCTGAAAAAGAAATTTATTGTAGGTTACTAAATAGGAAAAACAACAGACTCAAGAAAACCCTTAAGATTAAAATGGTGAAAGTTTGGAGGAGTATTAAGAAGTGACATTATGTGACTGCTCTGTTCTTCCTTTTCTTCAGACACAAGTGCTTAAGGCAGGACCCCACAAGCTGGACAGCCCCGTGTTCCCTCTCTACTCAGACTCATGCTCCCATGTAAGGCTTGTCGGAACTGCTTTGGAGCATGGCTCCTCCACCCTGCCCTGTACGGGTGCTGCCTGTGGGGATTCATCAGGGAGCTCTGTCTGCTATTGTCTTGGAATAGGCTATCCCAGAGTCAGGGAGGGATCTGAGAGTGCCCCAGGGGGACCCATCGGCCAAGCTTGGCCCTCTGCCACTTAGTTCTCTTGACAAGTCACAGGATGGTTGAGGTTGTAAGAGATGTCTGGAGGTCGCCTTGTCCAGCTCCTGTGCACAAGCAGTCCTTTGCCACATTCAGACAAAGATGAACTTGTGTATTGCTCTTCAACAAGCTCCTCCAGCTGCTAGTAGCAGTTAACCCATTTTCATTCCTTTTCTAACATCTTTTCTCACCTCTGTTTCATTTTTTCCATCACCTGACTCTCTTGAAGCCTTCTGCTGTTGGAGCTGACTATCAGCAGATCTCATTGTCCTCCTGGGGCAGGGCCATTCACAGTCGCTGGCTCTCTTTCAGCTTCTCAGAGAGCAGCCTAGTCTAGTCTTAAAAGCTATCACTGCTGCATTAGTGAAGAGTGTGATCCCCTGGCCTGAACTGTCACAAACACACTCTAGTGTCCCTTTGCTGAAAGACCATATAACAAGGTATTTTTCAGTGACCCGACAAGTTCCTCTAGAGATGCTCGTTTAAAGACATACTGACAGTATCTTGTTCTAGCAAAATCCACTAGGAAAATCAGTTTTATTGGCAAAATTTTTAGATGCATCTAAAGCTGAAGTTCTTTCAAGTGCCCAAAATGAAAATTCTGACATAAAATGGCTCTCACAACAGTTATTAGGATATAAGCCTTGGTTATTATACTTGGTAATTAAATCTATCCCCCCAAAAAAGAGGAACTTGTTATTTGAATAAATCTTGTCCTGTCTTTCCTCATTTATGCTGCAGTTCATAGTCTTAAAAGGAGTTACTGAGAGCAAAATTTCAATCATACTATTTATATTGATATATTTGGATTACTTTCATCCCAGATTATATTTCTGCAAGTAAATGTTCTCTTGTCAAATCTATAAGGTGTAATTACAGAGCACATAATAGAGTAGAACATAATGCTTAGCTGGAATATCTTTTTTATTTGACAAAATCCTCTGCCTTTCTGAAGTCTGAAGACCCCTGGTCTTTCATGACTTGTTTGCAAGTCTTATGACTTCTACTACTTTTCCTTAAAGTCTAAGTAGTTATTATCAAATGAGGAGTCTCTCGGTCCTCTTTAATTATAAAACAAGAAATTCAGAGCTACCAGACAGAATAACTTTCTAGCTTTTAGCATAATTAAATACCTCAGCCTCCTGCCTGACTGTCTTGGTTCACGATGATGCCCTGCAGTCAGTCTTTTTCTCTTACTTCTGCAGCAATTTCCAGGACACTGATGGTTGTCCTTCCTTAATTTCTGCACCACTGCCCACATGTTCCATCTCTGGCATGCCACAATTATTCAGATGCAAAAAGTAAAGTGCGCATGTTGTTCTGCTGGGAGCTACCAAGGCTAATTGTCTTTTGAAGCTTTTCTAAATGTCTTCATTTAACTGCTGCTGTTGGATACAGTGAGGTATCAGAAAAAAATGAGGAATTGTTTTGTAGAGTGCCTTAATTCTAAGGAAGCAGAAAAGTTTGTCTCCTCTGCTGTCTACCTATGCAGACTTGTCAAAGGAGAAAGGACAACAGACATAAGGGAGGTGTAAATAGATTTAAGCTATAGATGGGAGAGGGGTTGAAGAATTAACCTCTGCAGGAGGTGGAAGGGGAAATACAGTAAGTGAGAGTTTGGGAAAAGATCCAAAAAGTTAGTCTCTGCTAGAGGCCATCTGCAGCTAGAGAAGGTCTGCAAATAGTTTTCTTCATAAACAGATTCAGTTTAGACACATGGAGCCCTTTCAGGGTGAGAGGTGGAACCAGCAGCAAATCTCCAGTTTTCTGCTGTAAGGAAAGAAATGTGATTAAGAGAAAAATAAACCAGTACCTAGATACAGCAGACATATCACAAAGGGACTCAGTTCTCTGGAAATGTGGATATGCCAAGCACAAACGGTGCAACTTATCTGATCAAAAGTAGATATTAGGTGTTGGTCTAAGCATCTCATTGCTTGGCAGAATTCATGTTGACTGCCTCCTTCATTTCCAGAACCTACATGATAGCTGCCTTTGCTATTGGCTACATTCAGACATCCAGATGTTGGTAGACTCCTGTGTTATCACAGACCCACACCACAAAAGCAATGTTGGCATCCCAGGTCCACCTTCTTCTTGACAGCCGCCTTCACATTTTTCCATCTTCATGCTTGTAACAGCAGTTTGTTCATCCAATGGAAAGCCATCTAGGCTCATGTCCTGGGAAATAATATTCTTGGGGACCTCAGCAGGCACTTAAATAGGCTGCAAGTCTTTCTCTCCTCCCTAAACTCATATGGCTTCAGAAAAGCAAGGAAAATATATAAGTTAAATGACTGGAAGCCTCTTCCCATCATTTCCCTCTACAAAGAGTCTGTCCACTTTCTCCATTATAAAGTCTCTGTGGAGGTACAACGTCTTTTTCTCCTCCAATAATTTTCAGCACTGCAACACTTAAGGTTTGGTTTTCTCTCAACTGATAAATCTGACTTAAAAAAAAAAGTCTTTAATCTGAAAATATTTAAATTTTAATTTTCATATTCAGTAAAGCTACTTGGATTACAGTGGAATCATTCTTCCTCTTAGAACCACACAAATTTACTGCAGAAGCCTGAAGCTCTGTTAAAAACATCTCATAGCACCTATTAATGGACTTATGGTGTCTCTTTAGAGCTCTAATCTCAATGCATCTCTTCCGAGATGCTGACATTCCTATTAGCTCTGACTGTCCCTGTATGTACACATAGACATTCCCACCCAGTTATATTAAGTAATAGTTATAACTAGGACTTCTGGTGTTTGTGGTGAGTAGTCTTCTAGTCCTCAAAAGTTACTACAGTCCTCTACAGCGACTTGAAAATTAAAGTATGCGAGTAAATACGTAGAAAAATTATGGGAGGCACTGCCCTCTTGTGGACATTTAAATAATGAACATATTGTTAAAAAATACATTCCTGACTTTGGAGCCTCGGAAGAGGATTTCTGGAGGAGCTGAGAGATGCTGTCAGACAACACTCACCCTCCTGTTCCCATGCTTACAGGCTGTTAGGCATTGCCCAGTCTTCCGCTCTGAGGCTGCCTGTTGACCTCAAGCTATCAGCACAGAGAAAGCAAGCTGCAGATCAGACATTGCTTTCAGTGGGAGACACTGGGCGGTGGCAGCAGCTAGGAGCTATATAGCACTGGAAGTACATGTAACTATGATGCTGCTTCTGTACCAGGTAAATTGGGATGTGCTTGAAGCACACCATTTCATCCTGGAAGTGGCTATAGCACACATTTTATATCAGGTGGAAACTGTCAGGAAGGAAGAGTTATTTTCTTTCTTCTGCCCTGTTTTGATGCTGTAGACCTGGTAGCTCATCCTCTTGGACAAGACAGGGGCAAAATCTGCCATTCTGTGCTTCTCTCACTAGAATTTAGTTGTGTTCACAGTGAGATTTTGCTTTCAAGGCCCTAGGCTTCTTTACTATGCAATACTTGCTCAGTGGCAGGGGCCAAAAGCAAAGGAGTTAGTCTGAATCACTGACATCCCTTCTTTTAATTATTCTTGGAAGAAAACTCTTTCCACTATTTAAACATGCTGGTCAAGGATGCGTCACCATGGCTTGGATAATGATTTCTGTGTTGCAAAAAGATGCTTTGTGAATGGCTATGTTCTTCTCCTGGGCATTGCTACATCCATATTTGATGTAGCTGCTTCTTATTGTGCCATGAGATGGACATGGAGCTGCCTGAGAGACAAGCTGATTTTGACAGGGGTTCTTAAAAATGAGCTATGAGAACACAAAGATAAACAATAAGATAGGTGAAAGAAGTCTGTGGTACTGGCTCTGAAAGTACTCTCTGAATCTAAAAAACAGCTCTCAAAAGTCTCATGGTTTTCCAGTAACATTTCAGCAGTACTCTGCAAGCAGCGATGGCAAAATAATTTGAGAGCCAACATGTACTTCTGCTTTATACACCTTTCAAGGATCTGAATTTATTAAAAAGAAAATCTAGAATACTCCTTCATAACCCACAAATCGAGTTGAACACGTAAAGCAATCTTAACAGATCAAGAAGATAGAGCGTTACATGAAGCAGGTAACTCTTTGCTCAAAGACCGCTAGCGAAATAAGTTGTATGTGAAAAGATAAGAATTAAACATAGATGGGATAATGTTAAATGACACAATGATGTTTTGAAACAGAGGAGAGTTCCTGAGGATTAGCTGGTGAAATAGAATCCATCTGTAAACCACTAATGTTCTTTTCCCTAGTATTAGTAACAAGAGATGTTAATTACTTCGTGAACTGTGCAGACAGGATGGACTATGGCAAGGATTTCAATAGCAGAAAAAAAAAAATTGAAAAACTTAAGCTGGATCTCTTGGAAATAATGAGGTTATCCTAGAAAGGCCAAGCTGCCTTGTGAAAGGTGAATGTTCATTCCCTTCATAGGAACCTCCCTAGGATTCACTAATTCCTTCACAGTGGAAATGCTTTGCTCCCCAAACAAATTGTTCTTGTGCTTGCACAGGTGACTCAGACAAATAATACATCCAAGTTGAAATACCTGCTCTCGCTGTATTGTAGTAGGCACAAGAATTTGTTTATCATAGTGTTCTTTACATGCTTCAAGGTATCACTGCGATGGCCAGAGTGTAAACGCATGGGCAGAAAAGCAGAAAGTCCAGGACAAAAATAGTGAGGAAAGGTCTCTCCAGTTCAGAGCTCTCACTGCTCTTTTGTTCAAAATACACTGGATATTTGAAAAAGTCAACAGTTTCATAACCAACCTTGGACAAGCTAATCTTTGACTAGCACAGTCAGCCAAGACAGAAACATTTCTGATAACTGCTGGTGTCATTGATCTTCACCTCAGTCAGCTCTCTGCAGCCTCACACTTGTTCTGCCTGACTCTTGCAAAGCTGCTGTGGAGCAGTTAATAGAGATTCCTTATAAAATCTCCTCTGGCTATGGTATGTTATATGATGTGGTTTAGCTTTTCTTATAAGGTTCTTCAGATTGACATTTAGACCAGTGTAAATAAGATAAAGGTAAATGGAAACATGTATTTCAGATACTTTGTGGTTTTATCTCTTAAATAAACTAAATGACTCTTCATGGTGTATCAGAATAACAAATTTAGTAATTACCACGCCTTAAAAATAACAATCCAAAATCCACATATCATTTTCTCCACATTAAAAAATACTTGGAGTGATCTCCATTTTTGGACATTGTCTGAACTTTTCTGGACAAGAATCTAGAGAAATTCCACGTTTCTTTTCTTTGGTTAGTTATTTTACCTTCAAAAAGTCTGTTGTGCAAATCAGAGGAGCAGTATACAAGCAGAAGTCATCCAGGGGAGGCAAGTCCTGCTTGCCTTAGGTTAATGGGACGTCACAGATAAGTAGAATGAGTTATGTTGCACGCATCCCTACAAGCTCTGCAGATGACTAGAGACAGCTCTGTGCTCCGCTGTTGTCTATCAAAGCAAGCTGGCAGGAACTGGTGGGGTTCTTTCCTGTCAAGTTTGTTCTTTATACAGATACACTTTTTGGGCTGGAGTCACCAGTTCACTGTGATTTGTTTCTGTGCCAGTGAAGCTATACTGGAAGATTGAATAAAATGAGAAAAATAAGAAAACCAAGCCTGTAGGTTTGAGATGGAAAACTTTGGATTATCATCTTACTCTTCTGGAGTATCTGAATTTAGTTTATCAAGCTTGCTTATAACCCACACAAAGCGAGGCATAGTGTAGAAAGATAACTCTGGCTAAGAAGCGTGATCCAAGATCTAGAAGCACCCATACAATGGCAATTTCCTTTTCTTTTCTAATTGAGGTCACGGTGAAGATGCACACGTATTCAGACTTCCAATCATGTTAAACTTGCAGGCATTAAGGGCAGGGGTGTAATATTTTTTCAGGAGGAATAATGCCACACCTTTGTCCTATGTGTGTCAGGAAATGTGAATTTCTGTTCCTTCATGAGATCCCTGTTCTTTTATTCTGTCAAAAATTATGTCAGTATCACAGGAAAGATACTCTGGTTGCCATTTCTGTAGCATCATTCAAACCTCCTTGTTTGCAAGGAGCAGTGTCACAGTTCACAGCCCAGAATAAAGAGCAGTGAGTTGGTTCTGACAAGCTCTATGACACTCGGAGACTATTCCTCTCTCTACTTCACGCAGCTCTTTTCTTCCAGTTGGCTCTGCAGCTATCCCAGAACTATTTTCAGTATTTGATTTGCAGAGAAGAGCTGTCTGTATTCACACTGTATGCAATACAACCATTTCATTTTTATTTTCCATTCAGTTTAACTTCCCAGGGTTCTTAGTATTTTGTAATTATTTGAGCAAAAATATCTTTAAACTTAAATTTTCAATTCTGCTCTCAAAACACTGCCACTCATAAAAATACCCAATTTAAATCCTGATACTTAGGGTGATGTACAACCTGGTAGGTTACAGCGACAAAAGGCTGATTCCTGTGCACTGTGACAGGAGCAGGAGGCCCAAGGGTGGGGACAGCGCCCGCAGTCCACAGAGACCCCTGCCTCAGCTCCTGGTGACACAGGAAGAGCCCTGTATCGAGACTTCTGCTGGAGGGGTCCACATTGCAGGTGGGGGAGTGTCTGTCTGTGTGTACAGTGGGTGGGTTGGTTGGTTTTCCCACTAACAGCCCTTCATCGTGATCAGCCAGAGAGGGGAATGAATCAGAAGGGGCCTTTGGTGCTGTTTGTGTCGAGGTGAGTGCTGAGCATGCCTGCCCGTGTTGCTCTGTGTGGCTGGCTGTGTCTGTGTACGGCAACCCCTAACGCAGCCAGGAGACGTTAACAGTCCATGGATTGATGTCAAGAGATCCGATTATTCAATGCAAACTGCTGGTTTAGTGACCAGAGATAGTTTTTAATGCTTGAGTACCTGTTTCACATTCTAGCCAACTGGGAAAACACAGAACATCACACTATTTGCAAATTATTGGGAAAAACATCAAAGTTATGCCAAACTTCTTCTGTTCACTTAAAAGGGGATATCTGAGATTTGCATCAATTCAAATAAAAAGAATAACGCCACCTCCTTGCCAAATACTTCATTCAAGAATTCGTGCCGTAAGGGAGGTGGGGTGTTAAACGTGTCTCCTGCGACGCGAAATCTGCCTGCGATGTCACCTCCCCTTCACTGAAGCCCTGCCGTTAGATGGGGTACAGCTAATGACAGGTAAAGCTGGAACCTGCCACGAACCTGCCCTACCCCTCAGAGCGGAGCGGCTGCCGAGGCGCGGCTCTCACACGCCGGGCCCGTGACCACCGCAGGCCGGTAATGCCCGGAGGCCGCGGCGACAGCCAGTGACGAGTGGAGGCCGCCGCAACAGCCAGTGACAAGTGGAGGCCTAATTCGCGG